>OX393550.1:117346873-117634373 GCA_947650365.1 Chamaelirium japonicum
TTCCGACCAAGGAAAGGGTACATTGGGTATACCAATCTTTACATAGGGTCTGGCTATTCGCACCACTCATATTATCAAGGGCAACCTGCGTTTACAGAGTGCACCACATTTCAGAATTGCCACCCACCCTTCCTCCCCTATGCCCGTGGAAGCCACCGCCATCGCCATCGCCGGACCCGTGTAGGTTGTTGCACATCCGTCATGGTCCATCAGCTTATGTTGGTCCCATCCATCACCATCATCGCCTCCGCCTTCTTTCTCCTCCTCCCTACTACACTAGTCGTTTCAAGGTTGGCCCCACTACTGTGCATTTGGCCTTTGGAGGCTGAATGTATCTACAGGCCATTCGGCCACTATTGAGCACTCAGCCTCTGATGACCGAATGCACAGTAAATAAACTTTGTCTAAAACATAGTGTAGGAGGAAGGAGGAAGAAGAAGAATGAAGATGAAGGAAGAAGGAAAGGAAAGGAAAGGGAAGGAAGGAGACGACAATAAATGGCATGGGCCGGCTGCGACATATGCAAACAGCGGAGGCGGGCAGAGCATCCTACATGGAATGGGTGGAGGTGACGATGAGCCTGAGCTGCTCTTGTCCATATGCCCGATTCACTTCAAGGGCAAACTGGGCATTTTATTTTCTTAAACTGGAGATGTCATTAGTAATATGAGTGGTGTGAATAGCCCCGCCCCTCTACTTATAGGGCCATTCTTTTTTCGATGAACGATCAACACTATTCCAACATGGAGATGTTGGCAACATCCTGGCATTGCTCTTCTTTTTTCGATAGAGCATATAGGGCCATTTTCGAAAGGAAAATGCTACTCAGCCAACTTGTTTGCCAGCTTTCTTTTAGCCAACCTGTCCTGTCTCGCCCGTTGCACCCTTCCCTGGCCAGTGAATACTGAATTGGTCTCACCTCCGATTGGTACGAAAAAGAGGGAGAACTGTGAAAGAGTGCCACACCAATTTGATTTTTTTTTCCCCTTTTTGAAAGAGACTCTTATTTAGCTGAAGATCATCTCATTTTGTACTTTTTATCACCTGCGAGTCGATCTATGCAAGGGGAAGGTGGACACTGGCAAATCAACCCCACTGAGTTAGAGCGATGAGCGAGAAAAATCTACAAGTTATTGATAAGAAAAATAATTACCAGACACATTTTAAATCAATATTGCATTTCTTAATAGACAAATAAGTTTGTCCGAACTGAACCCAAACCAATGTTGCGCTTCCAAATTGAGATTTGTTTTGTATCATTGTTCTGTTAGTTTGAATGACATATATGTCGTTAGCAATTACTCTGATTCATTGATCCCAGAACTTGGATATGAAATGACGGATTTGGATTCAAATCGGGCAAATCAGGCCATAATTTCTGAATTCTTTTTACATTTTCTTAATATTTTTGGTCCAAACAGCCGAGAATCTGACGAACCCAAAAACCTGAACAAGTTAATTTTTTCCTAGTCCGAATCCGAACCTGAATTCCCAAAAACCTTGGTTAGAAGTAAATTTGTGGTATTTCTCGAAGAAAACATTTATACATAGCACTTTTATCTTTGCATAGCAAATCCATGATGCTATCCACCTTCCGATAATAATTTATCCTAAAAGTACAACAAAAGAATAATCTTAAAAGAATAAGCAAAAATAATCTGCACATTTCCAATATATCATGAAAGTGTAACAATTTTATACTAAAGTCCTCCCACAGATTCAATGGGATGTGTATCACAATAACCCTCCATGCCCACTACAATCAATAGATGAATACAAAACAAAAGCATAAAAGGGAAGCAAAAAAAGAAAGAAAAACATCAAAGCTCTCGAGAAAAATAGGAGAAAAGAGACGAAAGAATCTGGTCCCTCAAGGCAAAACAACTATCCAACCCCTTGCTTCTGAATTACTGATCCTGCTCTGCTTCGACTTGCTTCACGCCGAAACAAGAGTGATGTACCCCTCTTGGATATTTCAAAGAACTGAGCTTTAATAACAACGAGAAACATTAATCATCGGTCTGTTACAGATCGAAAAGAATCCTTCGTGCCTGCTGAAGCTGAAGGGCCGTGGGAGGAGGCAATGTCTGATTGCACTGCTCAATGTACCCAGTTTCTTGATGAATCTACTGTCTCGATCCGAAGTCCGGTTTGCATCCTTCGCTCTAAAATATATCGTGTCCTGTGTTTTGATCTGCTATTGGGGCTCCAAGATATGACAATTCCTGATGAAGTCGTTGGAGTAGTTTACGTGCTTCGTCCAGAAAGGCTGGAGGTGTTTGTACCCGATCTCGAGCCAGGGCTTGCACTGGCCATTGTAGTGGATCACGGCGGCCTTCCTCACGCTGTCAGGGTCTGTCTTTTCCTGGTAACCTAAGCCTAGCATGTGCCAAGATGGGTCGATCGGATGGATGTAGCCTCTGAATGCTATCAGGGCTGGTGGCAGCGTCCCAAGTTTCCACAATGTCAAGTTGGACTTCAGATTCTGCAACCCCAAAAAAGAAAATTTTAACATATTGCAGCTAGCAACTATGGATGTGTGTGTGTGTGCGTGTGAGAGAGTGAGAGAGAGAGATGGGTGCATCACCAACTAGAACAAAAGTTTCCCAACTCTGATCTTTTGTTTCAGTTCAGCATCAGGATCAATACTTACCATAGACTACAGATCATGTAAAAGATCCCTACCCCACCCAGCAATAGGTTTTGACCTATGATATGGGGGACACCTCTAATTGAACCCTCGGAGCCATGTCAACCCGTGTCGACATGGATTCCCGTGTCCACCCGTGTCGACACGGGATGATACCATCGCTCCATATTATTAAACCGAATGTTGCTAGTCTCTTCCTTCTCCAATTGGGTGAACAAAGGAAAATGGTAGACTATGTAGGAGTCTAATTTCGAAGGGGCAATAATTTTTAATTTATATCAATTTCATATATATATATATATATACACACACACACACACACCCCTACGTGTCTTCGTATCCATCTTTTATGATGTTGCCGTGTCCGACTCTCGTGTCCGTGTCGACACTCGACACCCGTGTCCGTGTCTGCAGATCATAGGTTTTGACCTGATAAGGTACTGGTATTATTTACAGCTTCCGTCATGTGAGCATAGAGCATATATTGAGAGAGCTGGTTTTCAAATGTTAGTAGGAACCCTCCCTCCCTCTCTCTCCCTCTCTCTCTCTCCATTCCCCAATTAATAGGTTTTGTCCTGATCAGTTACTGATATTATTTATAGCTTTCGTCATGTGAACACAGAACTTATATTGAGAGAGCTGGTTTCCAAATGTGAGGAGGAATTCAAATTGACATTTGAAGAAGAAACTTTCGACAATGAGTAGCTAAGGGGCTGTTTGGCATGCGGAACAGCTGTTCTGCTTAAACCTCATCCGGAAGAGGGAATTCCCGACAATTCCTATTTCTAGTGTAAGTCGGTGGCTCAGCATACCGGTTGGCATAGAAACCCACGGGACGAAATATTATCGTTCCCAACTCTTCACGCCAGCGGCACAAAACTATCCATTAGTTTTAAAATAACGGCTCTAAAGAATTGGAACGGCGGTTCCGGATCGATGCCAAACACCCCCTAAGGTGCAATAGCAGGTTAATACAATCTTGGCAAAAGTCAAAATGGGTTCAGTCTGACAAGTCAAACTTCTACAATCATTTCTTGTCATTTTGCATTATCCGTAGCTTGAACACAAGAGGTAAATAATGAGACTTGCGATGTATTTAGAGGTGTAAAATAGGAACTCTGCCTATTTTTTTAGATGAGAGTGAGGACGAGTAAAGATATAACATAACTTGGTTTACTAGGAATGAAGATAACATGGTTTCAGAAAAAGATGGTGCCCATGGTTTGAAATTTCGGTTTGGTAGCATGTTTATGGGGACAAGTTCTGGACAGAAATTAAGGCAAAATGATGATAGATGTGGATTTAAAAAAAGCATAGGATATCATGTTAAACATTTAAAATCAATAGTTGTTTATCTTACAAAATTTTGGTCTTTTCTTCATAACCCAAAACTAATATGTGGACATTTTCATGAAATAAAGAGATAAATGTTGAAATCATTAAAATAAGCAAATATCTATTAAAAAAAAACCAAAATGCCAATATTCAACAGTTTCATCCAACAATAGCCAAAATAGATGCCTAACAGATTGGACATGAGATTCTAATTTAGAAGGCCATAAATCAGAAACATCATTTTGGAGAAATCTGAAACCATGATGCAGGGATGAAGGAAAGAAAAAAAACTATTAGCAAAATTAGGCGAAAGAGGAAAATATTAGAGTAAAGCAAGATGAACACAGGGATCATATGCAAGCAGTGCTCAGCTTGCATAATGAAGAAAGTTTTTGGAATCTACCAAACTATTATAACCTATATAAACATTAGGTTGACTAAATTTCAATATCTTAATATTGCTTATAAGATGACTCGGATTATAAAAAGTACTAATACATCAGGCATGGATGAAGATGAATATGAAGAATTCAAATTAACAAATGATCAAATGATGAGAGGTCACATGAGAATAACATGAAGAGTGATAATAATATTCCTAAATAAAGTGGATTTATGAATATGACAAACATGTCGAACTTTTATTTATAATATGTTGTGTCTAATAATTGTTTGCATTCCGCAACTTACAATGAGAAATTAACGGATGGTTACAAAAGAAAAAAGAAGCTTTATAAATTAGCTAAGATGAGGGAGAAGAAACCTAGAGAATAGATGAAATCAGGTGCATTAGGCTTGCAAAAATATTTTCTTCTCATTAGCCAAGAGTTTTTTTTACCTACACTCAGTTAGCTTATATCAGTTGGCATTTGTCAAAGGAGGCATATTGGAGTAATATCTTCCTTGCTCAAGAAGCACAAGTTGAAGATGGCTCCTAATCAAGCCATTCAGATGATCACTATGAACATGAAGGAAGACTATGACATGATAAATAATACTTTTTGCAAAAAGTCATGGAGGCTATAGGGTGTTCTATGCAATGGGTTGAGCGGGTCCTCACTCTCAGTTTTGCCTGATTATTGATGAGAAATCTCGGTAGAATGAAGCTGACCAAAGGAATCAGACAAAGTTGAACCATATCTTAATTAGTGTACCCTTAACCAGGTGATCGTTTATAGACTTCTTTACCAAGCTAATCAGCATCTGTAGTTGGAGCTCAACGTTCAATTTCGCAATGTGACGATTGGTTATCCAACTTTATGTTGATTGTTGAATCTGAAGTCGTTAATATGATGGAAGCATTGCGAGTTTCCCCGATCAAACCATTAATAAGTAAATTCCTCTCTATTATAGTCTACACATTGAAGATTTTAAAGGAAGAATAGCATGTCTTTAGAAATAGGCAATGTGTGGAGGGATGGGCGTACCTAGGAACTCCCAATACCCATAATAGTAAATTCTCTCTTCATTCTTCCATATACTTCATAGTAGCTGCATACTTGCCTGGATTTCCAGACACATTTAATTTTTGACCCTATTTAACTTAATATTTCCACCTTAGTCTCTATGATATGGGGGACACCTCTAATTGAACCCTCGGAGCCGTGTCAACCCGTGTCGACATGGATTCCCGTGTCCACCCGTGTCGACACGGGATGATACCATCGCTCCATATTATTAAACCGAATGTTGCTAGTCTCTTCCTTCTCCAATTGGGTGAACAAAGGAAAATGGTAGACTATGTAGGAGTCTAATTTCGAAGGGGCAATAATTTTTAATTTATATCAATTTCATATATATATATATATATATATATATATATATATATATATATATATATATATATATATATATATATATATATATATATATATATATATATACACACACACACACACACACACACCCCTACGTGTCTTCGTATCCATCTTTTATGATGTTGCCGTGTCCGACTCTCGTGTCCGTGTCGACACTCGACACCCGTGTCCGTGTCTGCAGATCATAGCTTAGTCTTCAACGGTTCAAACCAATTAATTTTGTCTATCATTTGCAAATAACATACTCCATTGTACCTCCTTTTGAATATCAATTGCCAATTCAGCTATCACAACTAAGAGGTAAAGGCTGCCCAATTTCCTCCCCGCAGATCAATAAATTCTCGAAAACTCCCTTTGCACATCTATACTGCTCACCAAACTAACCCTCACACTCAAATGCCTTCTTCGAATAATTAGAACCACACGTAGATTCTTTATATTTCTCTATATTTCATATTAGTTGAATAAAATGACCCGCAATGTTATATGGTTCAGAATGTTGGCCCTTAAAGAGGGCTTAAGCTCATAAGATGAGCGTGGCAGAGAAGAGGATACCGACGTGGATGTGCGGAAAAACTAGGAGGGATAGAGTGAGTAATAAGTGTATTAAAGTTAAGTGTTGGAGTGACACCAATTGAGGAAAAGATGATGAGAATATATTAAGATGGTTTGGGAATGTATAATGTAGAACAGAGGTAGCCTCGATAAGGACAGGGGCCCAGATTAGTGTGGAAGGCCCAAGGAGGAGTGGAAGACCTAGAATAACATTGATGGAAGTAGTTACAAAAGACATGGAAAAACTTTCATTGATAACAGATGTAGCACTAAATAGAAATGAATGGTGAAAAATGATTCTTAAAACCGACCCCAAGTAGATGAGACTTGGCTTGATGGTTATAGTTATGGTCTTATTAGTTGTATAAGAAAATAGCTTCCATAGTGGTCCTTTTTGGCATAAAGACAAATCTATATTTTTACCCTGATCTTTTTTCTCTTTATATGTATACGAAATGATTAGTGAAAAAGGATTCATAAAGCTAACCCAAGTAGATGGGACTTAGCTTGATGGTTATAGTTATGATCCTATTAGTTGTATAAGAAAATAGCTTCCCTAGTGGTCGTTTTTGGCATAAAGACTAATCATTATTTTTACCATGTTCTTTTTTTCTCTTTATATGTATACCATCACCTCATCTAACCGCCCACCTCTACTCTTCCATCTGACACATTCTCCTAATTGCTTGTCATTTGAGTTTGAACCATGTATGGATCTTGCAATTTTATGAACATGGTTGGCCTTAATAAACGGTATAGAAAATATTTATCCTTCCAGCATATGGCATATTATTTTATTTTGCGTTCTCATTGAATAATCTGGTTAACTAGGTTAATCTGGTTTCTTGGATGATTCCTATAAAACATTAAAAATATCATTTGATTTAGCTCTAACTTACCTTTCTCAATATTCTCTCTAGAGTCTCGACCTCAATCATTTGACTTGAATTATGGTATACAACTAATTCCAACAAGTATGTGGACTGTATTCTGGCAGGATTATCTCTACCAATTTCCATAACCTTTTTCATATCACCATCGTTTACCTTAGTCATAATATTCTAATTTCTTTTTGTAATCAAGAAGTACAAGGCTAGAAACAAACTACAGAAATATGAAACCAGATTTCAACAATTTTTTAACTTCAAAAGGGAAAACTCCTAGATTCCTTTGAATGAGCAAAATGATGCAAGCATCTTCCTATTTCCATAACCTTTTTCATATCACCATCGTTTACCTTAGTCATAATATTCTAATTTCTTTTTGTAATCAAGAAGTACAAGGCTAGAAACAATCTACAAAAACATGAAACCAGATTTCAACACTTCAAACGGGATAACTCCCAGATTCCTTTGGATGAGCAAAAAACTACAAACATCTTCCAATGGCTGCATTGCTCTAATGGTCACTAATCTCTTCCACAAACGTAATTCACTACCACCAGAGATTGTTGGTATCCATCCTTAAGGTTCTCATTGTGAGCAACTACGTAGTCATTGTTCGATGATTCACGTACTTAATTAGTACATTCTATCATCTTGCTTGAGAGCTTGCCCTCCAAGTCCAACCCTAAGGCCTCTTATTAGCTTTAGGAAGCAGTCTTATGAAGTCCTTGTTCTCGGGCCAAGTCCTAGTATTGGGAATTTTGAGCACGCAAACACTTTCCTTAAAGGTTCAAGTTCAGAGCAACCTTCATAGTGGATTGGTGTTGGAGATCCCCTACGCAAAGCACAATGTTCATCGAGTTTGAGGCATGCCAAAACAACTAAGTTGGCAACCGATCAAACGTCATAAGTAATGTTTTCAAACTCGGACTCGGAAAACGACTCGATACGACCCATAGAGACGCAACTCGGAAGAGTCAACACGTGGCGCGTAAGAATCACAAACATAGTGACTCGTTGGATTAATATACATAATATTAGATAAAACAATAGAATTTTGAAAAAAATTAGAGATATACATTGCATCCATATGCCAAATAGTATCACTAAATGCATCAAAATCATGCAACTATCAAAATATAATGGATAAAAACCATCGGTCGAGTCAAAAACGAGTCTGACCATGACTTGGACAAGTCAGAGATGAGTCTAGCCATGACCCGGACGAGTCAGGCGGCCTGCGACTCTGTGAGTCACAGACCCGAGTCAAGTCATAACCGGGATCAAGTCGTGTCAAAACGAGTCAACTCGTCCAAGTCACAACAAGTCTGAAAACACTGGTCATAAGGCTCCAAAGGGAAGGTTCCTAACAGTATCACCAAACTTTCGTTCTTGGAGTTATTTGTGCTTGTTTTGAATTATGAAATATTTTTATAATTCAATTTCTTAGATTAATCCTTTAATTTAAGCAATCGTCCTTTAGTTTGCAAAGCGTATATTATCATCGATATGTAGAACCAACACTAAGGTTCATCCTGTAGTTGCATCATTGCATACATATTAGGTTTCTATTTCTTGTGTTTGTTGTCCTATGTCTAGATCACATATATTCATTGTTTAGCATCTCATCGCATGCTAGCAAATCTTAGTTCGTCTTGCATCGTACTTGGTATCCAAGCTTAGGTTTAGAACACAGAGAGATTTCAGAGATATTTCAGAGCACGTATGATAAAAAAGCATAGGGATGAAATGTTAGATGAACGTCTTCTACAAATTAAAGCACTTGAGCATGAACTTGACCATACACATATCAGTTTTGCCCAAGTAGAAGGTAAAAATGCACTTAGTCAAGAACAACAAGTTGGAGCGAACACTGAGACTATTCTCAAAAGGATGGGGTAGAAGCGCTCCTAATCGAAAACCACTTGTTGGAGAGAACAATGACTCAAGATAATGGGGCAAAAGTGCTCCTAATCAACAACCACAAGGTGGAGAGAACAATGAGGTTGAACAAGCTATTGAACAAAATCCATTTAGGACTCGACAAGAACTTGTAAGTTTTAAGCACTCCGGCGCACTCCACCTTCAAGTAGGATGAGGTGGAGTTTAGGCGAAGGTCACAACCCAACCAGGACCATGTTGGCTCAATTTGGTGTTGGGCTCACACCTCGACGACAAGAAGCACAAGAACAAGGTTTTAGACTTCGGTTTCGTGTGTCGGTGTGTGTTTTCTAAAAACAATGCATGCAGATGTTTGTATACTAAAAACAATTCATAAACACATGTATGCACAACTATAAAAGATTTAAATTCAAATTTTCAAAAAATACAAATAATTCTTTTTTTTTTGTTGACATTTCGATTTTTTTCATCCATTTCGACCGAAATAACGAAATTTCGGTTGAAATTTCAGTTTTGGCCAGAACCGAAACCAAACACAAAATCGAAATCTCGAACCTTGCAGTCAACATGGGAATTTCCAAGCATACTCACCCTTTTGAGACGCTAGCTAACCTGAGGGGTGAATATGCACAACTTCGTAT
Organism: Chamaelirium japonicum; assembly: GCA_947650365.1. Taxonomy (NCBI): domain Eukaryota; kingdom Viridiplantae; phylum Streptophyta; class Magnoliopsida; order Liliales; family Melanthiaceae; genus Chamaelirium; species Chamaelirium japonicum. The sequence continues at coordinate 117,356,658 of OX393550.1, forward strand.
GTTTTGGAGAGGCAATATACAATATAGGGTTTTTGGAGGTTCATATGCAATTATACTAGTTTATAGGGGTCAATTTGCAAAAAAAAAAAACTTAGTTTATTAGAAATTTTGAATAATTAATATGTTGGCCAAACTAGCTAAAGTGTATTATTGCATGTCATACTGTAGAAAGAAAAATATGAATGCTGAAACTAATTTTCACAAGATATCCTGAGAATCTAAAAAAATGAGTGTGCTTCTATGATCTGTAGACACGGACACGGGTGTCGAGTGTCGACATGGACACGGGAGTCGGACACGGCAACATCGTAAAAGATGGATACTATTATTGCCCCTTCGGAATTAGACTCCTACACATTCTACCATTTTCCTTTGTTCACCCAATTGGAGCAGGAAGAAACTAGCAACATTCGGTTTAATAATATGGAGCGATGGTATCATCCCGTGTCGACACGGGTGGACACGGGAATCCGTGTCGACACGGGTTGACACGGCTCCGAGGGTTCAATTAGAGGTGTCCCCCATATCATAGGTGTGCTTAAGTCATTTCAGAAACACAAGATGTCATTTAAAAAAGCAAGAGAGGAAGATAAAAGCATGCCGGAGATAGCAATTGAATTCAGATATTACCTCCTTCAGCCAGAAATGGTATGTATCTCTAATGCTTGTCTTCCTCCATGCACTCAGGTCAAAGATATTCATCCCGTAAGCCCATGCGCATTCATCAGGGTCCAGCTTATTGGCAATCATTGGATGAGAGAAGTTGAAATATGTCTTGAAGCGCTTAGACATTACCCATCCATCTTCACCTTTACAAGTCTCTACAGCCCCATTTACTTTTCCAGAAAGATCAATATCCCATAGAGGTGATAAGTCACGTTGAATGACAACATCATCATCAAGAAAAACCACCTTGTTCAGGTTTGGAAAGAGCTGTTTGCACAGGTCACAATATTTAGTGTCACCGTTTGTCAACAAAATCAGAAAATGTTTAAAGCATGACATTCATTGTATTCTCAAAATAGATAATATGATGTATCAAATTTTAAGCCACAATGTAGTATTCAACATACGGAGATTCATCACAATTCATTATTCAAATGTTTCATTGATTGGCGGGAATGTGAATGTTATTAAACTCCAAAACAATATATTAGTTTAGAGCATTTGAGGGAATGATCAATTTATTAACCAAGATTCACATACGTACATGGGTACATGAAGGGTGGAAGCACACATTCTACATTATTTAGGGGTCATTTGGTTGCCGTGCAAATGATGTGCGTACATCTGTTTGCACATGTGACATGTGCAATTAAAATTTCATGTGTTTAGGTGAAATTTTATTTGCATAATTTTATGTGCAAAAGCTGTACAAATTAAGCAAGTGTGCGTCTATTTACACACATGACACCCCATTAACCAAACAACCCTAAACTGTTTGTACATGTGTTTTCAGAATCACAGACTAAAAACACAAGAACCAAACAACCCTTAACGTTTCCCACTTTTCTCTCTCTGCCTTTTCACTCCTGGCTCTCCCAACTATTCTCAACCTGCCTCCGCTAATCTCTCTTGCAGCAACCATTAGAAGTCATAAACTTTATTTGTTTCGTTTATATGTATCTCTTATTCATCACAATGATCTTCACTACTTCCTTTTACAGTCTTCGGAATGTTAATTGCTTTATCAATTACATTCTTTAGACAATTGTCAGCATTAATGAAAAAACTCATAGAAAAAGCAAGTGTTAAGTCTATATCAACAAAAGACTACTCATAATGTGCATCAGACTTCTTTACCTCGGGCAGGTATATGCGAAGATGGTTGAGCAGAGAAATGTATTTCGGACTCCTGGCCTGCAGTTTTGAAGCAAAAACCCTTGGATTGTCACTGATATTGGTTCCCATGATATGATTTCCATGATAGTGATTTCTGACACCATGGTGGTTCTCTATAGCGTCAAGAACAGGTACATTTTCTCTCGTCAACCAGTCAAACTGGTGAACACCTTTCACCTCAACTATGGCTGGAGAATGAGGATTTAAAGCAAACCATGAATGCATACCCGGATAAGTCTTCTTATCGGTGATGACATGGAAGACTATCCTTCCAGGTTTTATAGAGGATCTCACAACTGAGGTAACGACAACTGAGGCAGCAAGGATGTTATCACTTGCTAAAATAAAATGGTTGTAAGAGTTGTCAGAGAGCAAGGGTAGCAACTCAGGGGGTGGCAACTGTTTACGCGCATGAGCGTTGGATGAATACTCATCAGTCAAACGCAGGGACAGACAATGAATGCCTTTCGGGATAGCAGTTGCAGCAAAATGCTTGTGCAACTGTTCTGCCAGCCTTGATCTTTTCACCTCCCTGTCCATATTTTCCATCTGCATGTGAAAAACGATGCATCAAACAAGCTCTTAGAAGATTAACCAGTGCATTGATAGAACCTAAAGAGCTTAAAGCATCTGCAAACATCATATCAAGAGTTCATTCTTTATTCATCAGAAACTAGAAGAAGATGACCATTAAATGTCCTTGCTCTTTATCAACTAAGAGAGATTGATAGGCAAGAAGTGCCCAAGTGCTACTGTCAAGATAATGTTATCAAATCTATTCACAATATGGGTTGTCCATGTTTTGTACTCAACAGCAAAGTAGACACCCATTTTTTCAAGCAAAATCATGTAATTATGTGCATTGACCATCTGCACAATATCATAGCATATCAACCAGTGATGCAACACACTACGATGCATAAGATAGTGATACTTAATCAAGTCAGCTGGTACTTTCTAGAGTAAAACTTTCTGAACTGTATTTTATTTTATATTTGCTTTAATTACGGTGCATAATTGTTAGGAGCAGTTCATATAGTGTTCACAGTGATGCTTATTTAAAGCTACACCACATCCAGGAGAATCAGATCAGTGTACAATGCAATATTAGTTTGAATTTACACGAAATAAAAAAATTTCTTCAAGTGCATGTTGGTGTCTACAATACCATTGTGTGGGATTGCATATATCACTAATGTAATACATGAAATTCTGGAAAACATGCAGCTAGTACGGAGTGGTACGTTTTTTTTGGACTACCTAATACAAATAGGATAAATGATAAATCATGGATATGACTTGACTTCAGCTTTTAAAGAAGTCATCAAAAAGTTAGCATGGTGGCATTATGGTCAGACCGGTTTTAAGCTATCAAGTCCCACTTATAAATGGCAAAGTCAATAAATCTGACTTAATTGGCACACATGTACGTCTTGATAGAAGCATTTTATGCATCACTTGGTAATTAATTTTTACAACGCACATGTTAATCTTTCTTCCATCCGTAATTGGAGGTCTATGTCCAACTCTCTATGTTTGATCATTCTTCTTTCCAAATTCAAGTGTGACTTTTTGATTAAATCTCATTCAAACAATTTGCAAACAAATCATAGGAATCCATCTTCTTAGTTGTCAAACACTGAACCTTGCAAGACTCATCATCATCATCTATGAACCACCGATACTCTCGGGATCTCAACTTATCCATGTCCGACACGGACACGTGTCGGACATGGACACGCGTCTGACACTCTCCGACACATTCGAACACGCCAACAAACATGTCCTCTATGAAGAAAGCATGTCCGACACATGTTGGAAGCGTGTCTGACATTGCCAGAGTGCTTTCGACTCATTTGAAGATATTGTGGTTCTTGAGATTGCAAATCTTTCCATTGATCAGATGGATATGAATGTCGTGGTCCTCACGGATGATGCAGAGGGAGATGTTATGATGTGGTGACACTTGACATCAACCTTGATGGATGATGTTCTATGTGTGTTCTATGTCTTATTTGTGTTTTGAAAGTTTGAATCCATGATGATGTAATGATGTTATTGTCGTTTGTTGGAGACTTTTTGAGTTAACTTTTAGCTTTATGTTTGATTTTGTAACCCCCAACATGTTTGTGTCCTGAATTTTTGAAAAAAATCGTGTCGGTGTGTTCATGTCGTGTCGTGTCGTGTCCGTGCTTCTTAGATCATCATCACCGTCGTCACCTTATCCCATTAAGATGGGAACATAATACAGAGAAATAAGTAATATGGCAATATCTAATGGCAATAGTTGTTGAAGAACATGGTGTAGTATAATTCCATGTACATTGTGTTGCCTATGTGTATTAATTCATTCTTTAGATGAGCATGTATATGGCTGGACCTTATAACGTGTGTACATGGTTCTATACATTCACCCAATATGTAATGAATTCTAAGTCCTTCTAATTTTTATTTTTTTATTCATGCCATTAACTCTCATGGTGCAGAGAACTAAAATCACCATTCAAGGATCCTCATGCAAGCCTCAAGGGATTGTTAAATGAGATGTAACGATCCTTTCTTATCTCAACCAATGGATTTGTTTGTCAAGATCTCTACACATTATGCCCTTGCTGGAACTACCATGCAAGATGAGGTTGTAGTTCGATTATTGCCCATCGGAGACCATCCAAAAGTTCATTAAAACTAGAATGTATCAGTTTGTATCCGGATAATCCAACACCAGCAAGTTTGAGTTGATTGATCCCTTCCTAAATTGGTGAATAGAGCCTTATACAGACCATCTCAAGACCAACGATGAGCCCTGGAGAGTTACATAGACATCCTATATTATAGCCAACTAGCCAGGTTTATCTCTCGCTTCTCTTTTGAACACAACGTGCACCATACTCACTAAGGGTGTAAACGGATCGGATATGGAGCAGATATCATACTATCTGTTATCCGTATTCGTTTATATTGCTCTATCTAAATCCTTATCCTTTTCTGCCCGGATAGTAAGTGCAACTATCTGAATCCGCATCCTCCCGAAGTACTCGGATTCAAATAATATCTATATCCATAATCATTATATAATATATAAACATTACGCCTATGGCTCAAGCCACTCAACCTCAACAAAAACATCTACCACATAATATTTCAAGTAGGATGAAGTATTTTACTACAATTGACCACATAAAAAGAGTCTAACTTGAGAAAAAAAAAAGTTGTGAAAGTCAATAGTAAATACTAACCTTTAATGTATAATTTCTTATTCAAGGCTTCTCTTTGCTTCTCGTCTAATGATCTATACTTCAACCTTAAACATACAATGTATCCTACATAACCAAACTAAGGTACAACACAATGTCTCCGCTTTGGTATTTACTATTTACTGCAATTGTGCAACGCAGCCAGACATTGAAATCTGTTCTTGGATCATAATACACGCACAAATATCATATTATATATTACGGATACAAATATACAGATATCCGTTTATATGGATAGTCTGTATCGGATATGGATTATCCGTGTCGAATACCTTAATATTTGCATCTGTTTTTGTTGGATATTAAAAAATGCTATCCAAAACCGCGCTTCTAAATACTTATTTGGATAAATATCCACAAAATTTGGATTCGAATATGGATCGGATTCGGATTTTCAAATATCCGTTTACACCTCTAATACTCGCAAAAGCTTTTGCAATGAGATCTACGCTTACTAGCAAAAGATTAACAAAATATCTAGAAGCAAGTGAAACTTAAACTAGAAATACAGAATTTAAAAAAAAAAACATCAAAAAAAGGTTCAGTATTAGAAGCATCAAAATTTTAATTGCAATCAAGGCGTCTCAACACGATGTTTCTATGATATTGCATCATGGGACCACAACGTGGGGGCCTTGTGCCCTATTTATACAAACAAAAATCGAACTTGATGACCATTAGGAGTCCTTCTCGGTTACGATTAGTATTTCCCCTCCGATTACAATTCGTATTGCACTCCATGGGGGATTGGCTAGCTAACTAAATAAGAGGGTGGGTGGATGGCCCTGAAGAGGTGTCTCCCCATTGTGCCAAGCATAGTCACAAAAAAACTCCGATTTATTGAAAAGTCATGTTTTAAACTCAAACTTAACATAAACCGAAAAATTGCTGATTTTTAACACCGACTTATTCAAATCACCGATTCTTACCACAATTTTCTCAATAAGTCGCGAGTTAATAGACGACTTTCGTGACAATGAATCTTTTAGAAAATGAAGAGAACATAACAACAAATGATGATGCAAATTTGGGATCTGATGCGCTTGATGAGTTGATGAATTCTAACTAGGATTCATAGAATTTGCATATTTTAATCATTGACTCCTGAATATATTGGGTTGTGTAATAGTTATCTTGCGATGATGTTTTGTAGATATTTTTATGGTTTTATTGATGAATATTAATTGGGATGTAAATATTTTTTTTATTGATGGCTTGTTACCGGATATTACTATATTTATATTTATATTTGCTTAAACATAGGCCAAAAAATTGAAATATATATATATATATATATTATTCTTATTTTTTATCTCTTGAAGTTTTCGAATATTCTCCTACTTTGTTGTTTATTTTTTCAAATTTCTCCCTAGCCAATTGAATTCCGATCTCGATCTTTTTCCCAATTTTTATCTGTTTTTATTCCGAATTTTCCGATTGTTGCCGAATTTTATCGAGCTTTACACGAGCTGAATTATTGTCAAACACGAACTTGGTGACTATGGTGCCAAGAGGGAACCATCCTTCCCCTTGATGAGTGTCCCCCCAACTCATCATAACAAACACGTACTAATATTTCGTAGTATTCAATGAGGCCGATCAGACATAATGCCAACTTTACATGATGGTGTGTCCATACAGACATTCCATGGTACTGCTAGTCGCTCTTTATTAGATTCCTCCGGAGTGGTGGCTTACGACTCCTAAACAAGTGGATGGTCAGTCTGTATGATCCTTTAGAAGGTCGATTGTCATGTTAAGAAGGTGCCTAGTACCCAATCGAGTTTAGCAAGGACCCTAACTTCCAAATAGAGTCTTCTGGGGGCTTTGGTGCCCGTTAATTATGAGTCCAATATTTTTACAAAATTGCAAGCAGGATTGTTTTATCTCCCTTCTTCCTTTTTTTCCCCACTTGTATGCTTCCATGAATGCATCAATTCTTCTCGACTTAAGAAGACTCAAGTTTTGATGAATTAAAGGCGTTGTACTTTTAATAAAAGTCTTGACGCATTTGAATGCAGGCTATGCAGCCCTATTCTAGAATCTACTGACAGTCTTAAGATATGGGCCACCAATGCCCAATCTTATTGTCAAAATGTTTCATGCATTTTTTTCATATTTGATATGGGCCACCAATGTGTATCTATGATATGGATTGAGTCGCTCATGTGTTATTACTTTATAATTGGTGCCTATTTTAAGTATTAATGTTGGTCAAAGGTGTCAAGTGCACTTACACGGTCTATGTGATTTTGGTCCCCGATTGTGCAATCACACAAGTGACACAACACAGTCTGTGGTTGTTGGAATCTGTGATCACAAAACCCAAGTGTACGGCCGCACAAATCATTGTGTCTTCGCAAAACTCATGGTGCCTAGCATAACCCAATGGCTAAGAAATATATGTTGGGTTGTGCGACCTCACATACGAACGGGCGCCACACATGGTGTTCGGGGGCTGCATCCAGAACCAACTTGTGTGATTGCCGCATAGGCGATGTAGTGGTCTTGGACCGTATACCCGCATATTCGATTGTACATTATTACATTGGTGTTGTTCATAGATTATCTCAGCTTTCAAGGTCAGACTATCATATCCATTGCCTTTTACGCTACTTTAATTTTCTGATCAATAACACTAGATGATATGCTTCCACCCCCCTCAAAAGAAAAGGGAAAAGGCCGAGCAAGGAAGTTCTATCAAGCACAAATAGAAAACAAGTACGGAAGAAAATTAGTTGCAATAATAAAGAGAATTGTAAAGCAAAGTGCAAGGATTAAATTAGAGGAGGAATAGGTCTGAAAGTGTTCAAGGGAGTAGTTATTCGTTACGCTTCAGTAGGCTTGTTCAAACTTTGATTTTGAGGGTTCAACTTCAAGTCAGCAAAAATGTGTGTCTTACCATGACTTAGAAAGAGGATGAAAGCTACTCTCAAGGAAGCTAAATTAGTGGTTAGTGGTACGGCATTATGACACCCTAATCTACTCTATAATACTAAGCAAGGAAGAGACAAAATTCTGAATTTATTTTTCTAAAATTCAAAAAAGTGAGAAAAAAGAAAATGTTCTATGGAACCATCCCCTTTCTCCTTCCAGTTTTCAACCATCCCCACATCCCTTGGACCCAGGTTTCTCTCCCCGACCCCCCCCCCTCTTCTTGTCACACAGGACTTTTCATAACCCTACTCAAGGAAGCAGAAAAGACTATAAAATGTATCTCACAGGCTCGTCTTAAGGTAATATTTACATGCAAGAGGAACTCAGCCTAAGTAACTAGATATAGAGCCCAACAATACAATAATGTAATGTCAATATATATTTTAACTGGCACGAATGTTAAAAATAAGAGGTCAGGGAAGTTTCGAGGAGTAACTTAGAATGAAAGTAGCATAATGCCATGAACAAGGGAAAAAGATAACCAAGTAACCAAAAGATTCCTCCCATAAGATTTCAACTGCACACAACATGCTGATACTTAAAATCTAACAAGTGAGATGCTTCAATGTTTACAACAGTCAAAACATGTGCCAACAAGAAAGATGAACATAATATATAATCAATAACGTACCATTGCCTTCAACCTTATAGCAAATGTCTTGGCATCATACTGGTCATTATTCATTTCAGAAAGAAACTCACTGAACGACTCTGGCAATTTCAGGCCAACTGGAACTTCCTCAAAATTTACTTGATCAAGTATCTTATATAAATCTCTTACAAGCCTCTGTACAGGTACAATCAGGTGACCCAACATAAATTGTCGGCTTATTTTGTTCTTACAATAGCAAATTTCTAATCCATCTATTTATCAGGAAATTTATTGGAATTCAGACATAGATAACAGTTAAAAGATAATTACCACTGAATCATCGCCACCCCTACCAAGAAATCTCGGTCCTAGACGCCTTCCCAAACAATCTGAATCAAAAAAGTTACAAGTAAGAAATGCATTCAACTCCATTGAGCCAGTATGCAAAACAAAAAAAGCAAGCCGGATCACTTGTCAAAAGTTCATAATGGGAAGTGAATGTGCGCTTATGAAACAGCACAAACACAGTTGCATGAACAACAAATCTACAAATAAATTATGAAAACTATACACATATAAAAGATGCAAGGAAACGTTATAGAAATGGATGACATTTGATATGAATCACAAGGAATTTCAGTACAACAGTAAAACATCTAACTAATGGAGCTGGAATGAAATCATAGTGAAATTGTGACTGAAATGAAGCTCTGGAGAAAGGACATAGAAGATTGGCTATATGAAAAACACGATGTTTTTTCCTTTGTTTCCTGGTTTGTTTTCTCTTGCTTCCATGGGCTACTGGGGGGCTGATGTATTTATCTTTGTTTCTTGGTATGTATATCAACGAATCTTGCTTTCATGGGATGCTGGGGGGGTGTTATGAGATCGATGGATCATGTGGCTGTGCACCGTCCGATCTCCTTCATGGAATTAGGGTTTCCCATGGTTACTTGGGCCCTAAGTTTATTCATCCTATAAATAATATATGACCCCAAGGGTGGGGTATGGTTTTCGGTATCTCTCCTTTTCTGTCTCACAACACGTTATCAGCACGATAACTCCGAACCGGATCGATCCCACAACAAGAGACAGATGAGATAGATCACAGAAAGAGAGAGAGGGACGAGCATATCGCGGCAGTAAAATCTTGCAAGGTACGCCCTAAAGCCCCTCTTCTGGCCTCCTCTGATCATGCACGGGCCGTCCGGCAACCCTGCCGACGGCATTGACCCTATTCTAGATCGAAAACCTGACCCAACCCGCGACCATTACCAGACACCGCCACTTGGCTTGGAAACTTTGCCAACCGACACTAGCGTGCTTGGAAGCCCAACCCGACAAATCTGAGAGGCGGCCAAGATCGGAAACCAGGCACCGGTGTGCCTGGCCCGTGCGACCGTCAGGGCCAACTTTTGGCCAAAACCCACCGGGACCTTGTGACCCCACCGGAGGGGCTCTCCCCTGCGATGCCGCCTCAATGGTGGTGCAGGGGAGGACAACCAAGCTCTTGCCCGCGCTCCCAGGCCCACCCCACGCGACCACGTTTTACAGGGAAAAAAAAAACAGAGGTTCTGTTCTCATGCCTCAATGGCATCCTTTTGAAAATTTATATAACTCCGAGGGTATTTATGATACTTAAATTATAACCTTAGTTATGCTAATAAGTTGGGTTTAATAGTTGTTTTATGCAAATTGTTGGGTGTATACTTTAGCTTAAGTTTTAAAACCAGACCCGATTTCTGCATACCCGACTCGTCAGCCACTTTAGTGCATACCCGACCTAACTGTATAAGTACAGACCCGACCTGAATGTATTAGTATAGACCCGACACGAATGTATACGACAGACCCTACCCAATTTCAATGTTCCAGATCCAACCTGGTATAGTGACAGACCCATTAGCCATTTAATGGCAGACCCAACTCGTCCTATTGTATATGCATTCACATCTATTTAATGTTTGATTTAATCTGGACCGTCGATTTTTGTTCTGTGTTTGTGAGTCTGGTCTTGGTTCGATTTAATTGATTCAAATATGGATCTTGGCTATTTTAACTGTTTCGGACGCATCGGTACGGTCCGATTTTATAAATTTCTAAATAATTTAATACATGTTTAATCTGGACCATCGGTTTTAGTTATGTGATCGTGGACCCCATCTAGACCTGACCTAGATCATCTGAATATAGATCTTGGCTTCTTGGATTGTTCCGGACGCATCGGTACGACTCAATTTTTGCAAACTCAAACTACTTCGCATGTTATCACTGCTTATGAACATGCAATTGGTAGATATCTTGTTTAATTAAATTTGTTAATGCGAGTTTATTTATTAGACATATCTTGCTTCATCAATCGAAATAACACAATAAAAACATAAGTCTGACTAGCTATGTAACTACATCAATTGAAATTACACAATAAAAACCAAAACCATACTAAGAACGTGCCTGATCAAATAGTACAAAACCTAGTAAAACCACGTAAGATGATCACATGCATAAACTGCAACCAAGCACCATGAGTTTTTCAAAGCATCAATGATCAACTAATTTTGAGAAAATGGCAAAAGAGAATACATAAATCAAGAAAATCAAGTAAAACAAATTGAGCAAAAAAAGACCCCAAGGAATACCTGGGTACATTATGACGAGGGAGAGGGATAGAATGCACTACAAACAAAATCAAAACCCGGCAAGTCAAGACTCAACCGTGCTATTAAAACCCAATCAGCCAAAATCCAGGAGAGGAACACAAACAAGCTCGCAAGATAACAAAGAATAAATCAAGAACCAAGAGTATGAGATAAATTTTAACAGGCAAGAAAAGAAAACAAAAATAACGGCAAAATCTCAACCTGACAGGTCAGTTTCAAAATCAACCGAAGATGCCGATTCCAATTCGATCCCAGCAAATTCAACAAAGCTTAAGTTGTATCATCCAATCAGCAAAAGGGCAGAAATTAGGAGACACGGCAAAATGAACACAAGCAAAGAAACAGAAAGATCAATAACCAAATATTCGACATCAAATTCAATGGCCACAAAAGGTTCATATCCAATATGCACCGATTTAAAATCATCAAAGTGGAGAAACGAATTCAAATTCACTTGCACCGATTTAAATGCAACAAAGCTTCATATCCAATATGCAATCAGCCCAGAGCTAGGAATAAGGAGCCGGGCAAGACCTGACCTACACGAGAACCTAGATCAAAAACCAAGAATTTGACATAAATCTCAAAACACAAAAAAGGAGTTTAAAAAAAAAGGCAAAAATGAATGACCCAGGTAATTCGACTCAAAATTTGAAATAATAATCGAACCAGCCATTAAACAACAGATCCAGTCACAGCAACCAAACCATTGGAGGGTCTCGCATCATTCAACGAAGCTCAAATCCCTGAATTCAGGAGCCCAGAAGAAGGGATTACCGAAGGAGGAGCACTTGTTGACGTCCTCAAGGGTGACGACGGCGGCGAGTATGAATACGAAGGGGAGGAGGAAGGCGAGGAGGAGGATGGTGTGGAAAATGGTCCGGAAGGAGACGACGCGAGCTGCAACCTTGAGCTTCATCAAGTCGAGGAACCCATTGCTGCTCGATATCGTGATGCTTCTCATGCTTGGCGAGAACCGAATCTGCATCGTCGCAGCCGGCGCCGCCACGCCTTCTTCTCCGCTCTCGTCGTGGCTCCGGCGACACCTGGTGAGATGGTGGTGATGATGATCCGACTTCCGAGCAAATCGGCCAGACTGCTACGGCTGGTATCCATCGAATGGGGAAGGCGAGGAGGTGGGGGAGATCGAGCGGTGGGGCGATGCAAGATGGGATTTTGACGGCGCTCTCGGATCCGGCATTGGCTTCGGGAGATGGGTTTTTAGCTGCAAGGATTGGGGATGGTGAATGAGATCAAGAATCGGAAATGGGCCCTCGTTCTTCGAAGAGGGGAGGAAGAAGAAGGATGGGTGTTTGTTTCTTCTTCCTCAATTGCTTCTTTGGGTGCTAGCCTGCTTTGTCTTCACATTGAGATCTTCTTTGGTGGTTTAGGAAAGAGAGAGGGAAAAAAAAAAAAGAAGAAAGATTATGTGATGATATAATTGACATATATTCCTTTCCTTATAATTGTTTTGGTTTTTTTTTGCCGTCAAGTCAAAATCATTTGCAGAGGAGAGAGAGAGAGAGAGACGGGCGGAGGAGGAGGAAGGGGGACGGGCGGAGGAATGTGTCTAATTTTAGGAGGTGAGTTGGAGTTTCCAATGGATCAAATTAAGGCTGATTGGTTTAGGGAAAGAAGTGAGGGGGTTTATTTTTGAAGGAACAATAATTTGGGGTGAACAATAAAACAGGATGAAGAATTTGATTTTAATTTAATTTATTACCTTAGGATAAACTTGGGTCAATGATTTCTGATTTAAGAGGGCTTTTAACTAAAACATCATCCTCCTAAAAAATAATAAAATAATAATAAAGATCTAATCTCTTGATCATCAAGTTTATCAAAATTATCTTGATTATTTTGACCTTCTCCATACTTTCTGATAGGAAGACTCTACTAAAAATTTAAAAAAATATACATGCATTGTATAACATGAGGAAAACCACTGTTGTTGAAATATTAAAATTTATATTTCTTATAATTAAAGAATACAAAAACCAAAATGACAATTGGATTTCATCACATACTAGAGTTGTTCAAAAATCGACCGGAAAGAAAACCCAAACTGAATCGAGATGAAAAACCGATTAGTGGTTGGTTTTTTTAGATGTACAAGACAGGTTCGGTTTAGGAATGTAAAAAAAACTGGGATTCGATTTCGGTTTTGTAAACAAAAAAACTGTTTCATACTAATAGTGCCAAAAATATCACCGGCTCGTCGTGCACGTGACAGTAGCAGGAAAAAGAACACAACGAGACGGCGGACGTCCTCAGAGAGGTCACCCCTGTCTTGGAGCGCGCCCAGAGCGACCATTGGTGATCGAAGTAGGAAGGCCCCCCCCGGGGGGGTGGGTTCGAGACTCGAGGTCAATCACAATTTTTTGGCAGGTAGCCTTATGACCAGGATAGGTCTTGGAATTCAAAGAACACTTCCAGATAGCTTGCCCTGGCCGCCGCAACCAGATCGCCAGCAGAAGAGGTTGCCTATGGCTGGTGCTCACAGCCCGCCCGGAGCTGGCCCTGGGCGTATGTGATCAGCTCGCACGCGGAAGAGGTCGCCCCGCGACTATTGCTCGTAGCCCGCCCGGAGCTTATAGTAGCGGTTCATGGCTCAAAGCCCGCCCGAGGCTGACCCTGGCCGCATACGACCAGATCGCATGTGGAAGAGGTCGCCCCGCGGCTGATGCTTGTAGTCCGCCCGGAGTTTACAGTAGCGGTTCGTGGCTCACAGCCCGCCGGGGATTGACCCTGGCCGCATGCGACCAATTTGCACTTGGAAGAGGTCGCCCCATGTTTGGTGCTCGTAACCCGCCTAGAGTTTACAGTAGTGGTTCGTGGCTCACAGCCCGCCCGGGGCTGACCCTGGCCGCATGCGACCAGCTCGCACGTGGAAGAGATCTCCCCGCGGCTCATGCTCGTAGCCCGTCCGAAGCTTATAGGAGCGGTTCGTGGCTCACAGCCCGCCCGGGGCTGACCCTGGCCACATGCGACCAGCTCACACATGGAAGAGGTCGCCCCGCGGCTGGTGCTCGTAGCTCACCCGGAGTTTATAGAAGCGGTTTTTGGCTCATAGCCCGCCCGGGGATGACCATGGCCTCATGTGACCAGCTCGCACGCGGAAAGAGGTTGTCCCGCGGCTGGTGCTCGTAGCCCACCCATAGTTTACAGGAGCGGTTCGTGGCTTATAGCCCACCCAGGGCTGACTTTGGCCGCATGCGACCAGCTGGCACGTGGAAGAGGTCGCGCCTGCGGCTGGTGCTCGTAGCCCGCCCAGAGTTTATAGGAGTGGTTCGTGGCTCACAGCCCGCCCGGGGCTGACCCTGGTCGCATGCGACTAACTCGCACGCGGAAGAGGTTGCCCTGCTGCTGGTGCTTATAACTCACTCAGGACTTACAAATAGAAGATCGTTGTCTCCCTTGGACAGAGCGACATCATCCCATTCATGAGGTACTGCGAGTCTAAGTTCTCGATACAGCTCGCCGGCTGGGATGAATACCCTCGTCGCCACCAGTATTCAACTGCCCGCCAAGAAGCTCGCTCTGTCCGCTCGCGATCGGCTCCCTCGCGGAAGAGGTCGCTTCTGGCAGAACCTGGAGAATATGTCATCAAACCCAACACCCACAGCTCACCCAGGAGCTCGTCCAATCATGCAACCGCCATAGAGCTCACCTATTAACAATAGGGAGAAGTAGCTGGATCAACGACACCAATGGGGTCTCCACGGAGTTCGCCCGCAGCTTGCTCCGGAGCTCACCTGATCATGCAGCAACCCAAGAGTTCGTCATCGTCTCCACAGAGGTCGCCTACAGTAAGGCGGTACCAAATCGACAGGTGTCACCACCCCCGTGGAGCTATGTGGACGGCTGTGGGCCGCGGAAGCCGCCCAAAGTTGGTCTAGGACCTTCCAGACTAGAGCTTTCCAGAATCTCCACCTGTCAAAGACAAGACCGGTGAGTCCCCCCTCGCCACCGCCTGGCAGGCTAAACGACAAGGGTCACCAGAGACCCATGTGGGTTGGCACATGCGAGCACAGAAGGTGAGGGAAGAAGCCGCCACGTGTCAAACTCTGACAGTCTGCAGAAAGTCTATAAAGGTACAACCCCGGCTCCAACGTACAGGTTCGAAACTCAAAAACCCAAACATTTTCCAACTACTACACGTCTCCCTTGCCCGTACCTTCACTGACTTGAGCGTCGAAGGGTCTGCGCTCCTAAGGGAGTCAGTCGTTCTCACGCTTTCTCTGTCTTGTAGGATGACCGTATGAGTAAGCAAAAAATATCCCCCAATATTTGGCACTGTTTGTGGGATCTTTCGACTAATTTTTGTGAGAACGCCCACAACCACGCGGTTGAAAGCCGTGCCTCCAGAGGATACCCTGATGGCTCTGGCCACGTGGGGACAAAGACGGGCGAAAGCCCACGCTAGGTCTGCTCGAAGCGGGCTACTCGCTCAAGCCTCCCAACCCCCTGTCCCGCACGGTAACCAGCTCCTTTTGGAGATGTTGGCTACTCAGCGGGCCATGATGGACGAACTGGCGCGACTGTGCCATCTCCGTTGACGAGCAGAAGAACTGATCTCTCCCCCGGGCTCGACCCACGGAGGAAAGGATCAGCGATTCAACCCCGGCGTTCGATAGTGTCGACGGAGACCGCTCCCCCTACGTGACCTTCCCCAATCCCAACGTCACATCAACCCATGTTGGCGCCCACGCGGCGGGCATCCCAGCAGGAGCCCCTTGTGGAAGACGCAGTGGCGCGCAAGACAAGAGAGTCGGCTCTCGGGCGACTTCAGCGACTTGTTACCCAGCATTCTAGCAATGAGCCGACTCCGTCTTCACCCCCCCTCGTCGGTGAAGCCGAAGTGCGGGGTCCGACGAGCTAGAGGTAAGGTTTCGAGGGAGAGACCGTAATCCGCACCATCAGCATAAGGAGGAACCCACGATGGAAGTGCTACCCCATGTGGAGACCCGCGAAGTGATGGCCTCACACATACCTTTTCTTGCATTGAGGCGACTACCGGTGAAGCAGCGTAGCAGACACCGGGACGTCATCTTCGAACATCGCCATAGCGAAGGCGCGGCCCGATCTCGAGGAAACGTGTAAGACCGCTTGGGGCCTGTGCAGCTGCTCTTGGAGGATCACCGCGGGCACTGACAGTTACCCAGTATGTCCGTCGACCTCTTGGAAGACCTGGCTGCTCAGGGAGGGAACTTGCCCTTCACAAGGGAGGTGCATCGAGGATACTTCCCCCCAGCTTTGGACTCCTCCGAAGTTCATCTTGTTCAATGGATCACAGGATCCAGTCGACCATGTGCTAGCTTACCAGAAGTTGCTATTTTTTCAGAACCAGGACTATGTTCTATACCGCGCCTTTCCGAGCAGTTTGACGAGTTCGGCCTTGGACTGGTTTCATAAGTTACCTCCGGACTCGATCTCGAGCTTCACTGCTCTGTCCGGGCTATTCCTAGAACAATACCTGTGCAATCAACAACCTCCGAAGTGAATCAAATCACTGTTCGGTCCACCATGGGCGCACGAGAGACCCTTCGGTGCTTCTCGATGCGATTCCGGAATGCCTATCTCACCCTCGAGGACTCAGCTGGGCAAGACCGGATATCCGTAAGTGCCTTTCGGAGCACGCTCCCCGAAGGAGGTGAGCTTCATGACGCTATTGTCATTTTCGATCTCCGCACCATGGTCGAGCTCTTCACCTTGGTCAAAAACCCAAACACTTTTCGACTACTACAGCTCTCCCTTGCCCGTACCTTCACTGACTTGAGCATCGGAGGATCTGCGCTCCTAAGGGAGTCAACCATTCTCACTCTTTCTCTGTCTTGCAGGACGACCGCACGAGCCAGTGAAAAATATCCCCCAACAGTTTACTATAAACAACATTTTCTAGTATTGACCAATCTGATGATCAACATAGAACAAAAACATAATTTGGTGCAGAATTTTGAGATATACAATTAATATCATATCTAATGCTAATTGTTATGGGTATAATTTTAAAATAACTTTGAACGATGAGCACAATTTGGAAGGTCATGGATGGAAAAACAATCACATTCAAGGTGATTAGTTCATGATCGCATCTTTAAAATAAAACCGAACCGACTTTGGATTAGTCGATTCAATAGTAAATCTATCAAGTCATTTCAGTTTCAATTCTGTCAAACTCAAAACCGATACGATCGGCTCGGTGGCAAATTGACCCTCAAAACCGACCGAATCGAACCATGAACAACCCTATCACATACTACACTATCGTAATTAATAGTCGTCCTTAGTTTTGCTTGTAGATTTTCTATTGATACAATTATAGAGAAATTCTTGATTTAAAAAATTTAAAATCATGTTCTATATACAGCCTGTAGCTCTAGAAACAAAATGTTTAAGCGTGTTGGAGTATGAAATGATATTTATTTCAATATATTCATATGGCCATATCATCTACAGCCTACAAAAAACTAATGCCATTCTATCCTCCATATATAACATATAATTCAAATTCATTGTTCATCTTTTTAGTCTATTATTTTACAAAAATTTTGTAGCTTTATCAATCATTTTGTCAATATTTTTATCTTTATTGTGCTTATATAATAAGTCATATTACGACCCAAAATCTAATTTTATTGCTTAGATAAAACTTATGTACTGAAGGTTTTATAGTTAGTATAAAACAATAACAAATCATTTTCTTTAGTCAAAATTAGTGCTCAACTCATGTGTTCTTTAAGACGAATCAAAAGATTATAGTTATGTATCTCTAATTTATATCATTTGTTTAGTGTTTCAATGTTTTTTAGCTTATTTTGAAAACCTTTTGGACGTGGGAGTTGTCATAAAACACTACGAGTTCATTAATAAAAATTAAATATTTTATATACAATTCTATTGGGTTATATATACAACATATTCTCTGAGAACCATTTTACTTTTTTGAAGGGGGACTTTAGTGAGCCGTCCCTGACAAAGAAAATAGTTATGCTAAAGGACGCTGAAAATCTATGGATGGGAATACCATTTACTGTGTTTTCAGCTTTCTTTGCAATGCCACCAAACCAGTGAACACTGAACTGACCAGATTTGCTTGCCGCCACCTGACTCCACCTCCTCCCTGTTGGGTATTCTACTCTATGAATACAATCAAACGATGACTAACATAATGTAGAGATGAAACAAATCTAGTGCAAAACAAATTGAACAATCTAAAGGGGTTTAGCATGCAAGGTTGAACACAACAATCAAACAAGGTTTAGGTTGTCCTAAGGTTGTCTACAGATATGGCAAAGAGGTGGAAGAAGGAAGAAGAACAAGGTACTTAGCAGTTGTCGAGGCTTGTGCTAGCACAATGCCCTGAAAGCTATTTCGCCGCCTCGGTAGGTGCTTCAAGGCCTCCGACGAACGCTCCCCAGGGTACAACGACTGGACTCCTCTTCAGCACCGAAGGGAACCCCTTTTGGACTCTCAGCGTACTCCAGACACTCCAGACAAGAAAGAACGAGAAAGAAAAGAGAAAGTGGAGAGAGCTCTTAGCTTGGTCTGTTTCTGGCTTCACCGGACCCTCTCTTATATAGAGGTCCTTAGCCATAACGTCCCCACACTCTCAGCCATTGCATGCAACGCACTGATGAGCATTCACTGCTCTGTCAAGTGAAACGGTTGCATGTGACAGTGCAGAGGTCCAGGTTCAATGAACCTAGCTCAGCCTCGTGAATAGTGTAACGGAAGAAATAAATCTCCATTAAACATTAAAAAATTAAAACCCAGTGTAAAACAAGGCCCGAAGCCCGAAGACCATTCGCGTCCACGCGGCTCGCGAGCCGCGGCCTCGGCCCGGCCCGGCCCGGCTCGGCGCGCGCGCGCGCGTGTGTGGTGGGCTATGGCCTGGCTCTTGGGAAGCTACAAAGCCCAATGAAAGGAGTTCCATTAAAAACGCATTAAAAGATCTCCCCACGGGCAATATGGGACTAAACCAAAAACCGGTTTTTTCATTATTCTATCAAAACCAATTTTTGTAACAATCCCCCACAATAATGAAAATATCGAAAACCAAATTGAAAGAAGTAGTCTGGAGTACTTATAAAAGTATGTATAGACATAAGGTGTCTTTCGACTTGAACCTTTGCTTAGTGTAGACTGCAGGACCTACTAGCTGACAGTGAACTTACGTCTTGAACTGTACAGCTATATATTGTAAGTCTAGTCGACAAGTCTCACCCATAGTTTCATATACATCATAGAGTCCCATGCGGTTGTGCTCTTTATGGCCATGAGCCTTCCCCAGTTTTCTTAAGTGTTTTAGAGAATTAGCCTTAATTCTCATAGAAGCGGCCACACTTCTACACTCATATAGGTGCTTACTATCAAGAGTGCTCTGTATCTATACACCCCACTGGTATACCAGCTATAGTTAGCATTAAGAGTCTAAAACTCAGCCTCTCAACGATACAGAATGTACTATCACATCATAGGGAGGGGAGAATTTTGATAGCACCCCCACAAATCCCTCGAATAACTTGTTTTCCCATTGAACCTCGATTTTGGGATCTCCAATCACGTAGGTTGGGTTACCGTTATCGGAGACTTATTCGTTTATAGGCTTCAGCCCCATCCCCCTCGATGTACTTAGAACTAACTCTCTAGCTAGTCCTTTAGTTAAGGGATCTGCTAAATTATCCTTTGACCTAATATAGTCAATAGTAATTATCCCATCTTTCAACATCTGTCGAACAGTGTTATGTCTACGACGAATATGTCGTGACTTTCCATTATAGGAGTTATTCCTGGCCCTCATTATAGCTGCTTGGCTATCACAATGAATTGGGACAGCAGGAATAGGCTTTGGCCAAAAAGGAATATCCATAATGAGATTCCTTAGCCATTCACCCTCTTCACTAGCTTTATCTAGTGCTATGAACTCCGACTCCATAGTGGATCGGGCAATGCATGTTTGTTTGGATGATTTCCAACAAATTGCACCCCCTCCAAGGGTAAACACATACCCACTAGTGGATTTGGTTCCTGAGGAATCCGCAATCCAATTAGCATCGCTGTATCCTTCTAGGACAGCTGGATACCTACTATAGAAAATGCCATAATCTAATGTATGTTTTAAGTACCTTAGAACTCGGATTAGAGCATCCCAATGCTCTTGGTTAGGGTTAATAGTGTATCTACTAAGTCTACCTATCGCATAGGCAATATCGGGTCTCGTGCAGTTCATGATATACATGAGACTGCCAATTACCCTAGAATATTCTAGTTGTGATACACTAGGCCCTAAATTCTTCTTCAGGTGTACTGAAGGATCATATGGCGTTCTAGCAGGTAGACAATCAATATGACCGAACTTCCTAAGCACTTTCTCGATATAGTGAGATTGAGATAGAGTTATGCCATTGGAATCTCTCTTAATTTTGATTCCAAGAATGACATCTGCAGCTCCTAAGTCTTTCATATCAAAGTGCCTACTCAGGAAGTCCTTGGTCTTGACCACTACTTCTAAGTTGGTTCCGAAGATCAACATATCATCTACATAGAGACATATGACCACACAAGTCAAGTTATTGACCTTAGTGTAGATACATTTATCTGATTCATTAATTCTGAAACCACTTGAAGTTAACACATGGTCAAACTTCTCGTGCCATTGTTTTGGAGCCTGTTTGAGACCATAAAGAGATTTCTTTAGTCTACAAACCTTCTGCTCTAAACCTTGCACTACGAAGCCTTCTGGCTGATCCATATAGATCTCTTCCTCTAATTCACCATTCAGGAATGCAGTCTTTACATCCATCTGGTGAATCACAAGGCTATGGATAGCGGCTATGGCTATAAGCACCCTAATGGATGTAATCCGGGTCACAGGAGAGTAAGTGTCAAAGAAGTCCACTCCCTCTCGTTGCCTATAGCCCTTTGCTACTAACCTAGCCTTATATCTCTCTATAGATCCATCTGCCCTAAGCTTCTTCTTGAATATCCATTTACACCCAACAGTTTTGCAACCAGGAGGAAGCTCCACTAACTCCCAGGTGTTGTTGGATGTTATGGATTCAAGTTCACTGTTTACAGCTTCCATCCAAAAGATGGAGTCAGCTGAGGTCATGGCTTCATTATAACTAGTTGGATCCTCTTCCACTAGATATGTAATGAAGTCAGGCCCAAATGAAGTACCAGTCCTAGCTCGCTTGCTCCTTCTAGGTTCGATCTCTTCATTATCTGAAGAGTCATCCCTCTGTCTAGGAGCAGGCCTCTCAAGCGTACTGGGCTCTTGAGGTTTTTCAGACCTCTCTCTATAAGAAAACCGATTTTCAAAAAATTCGGCATCCCTAGTCTCGATGATGGTATTATCATCTATGTATGGGTTTTCAGAATGGATTACTAAAAACCTATACGCACTACTGTTCTGGGCATATCCTATGAATACAGAGTCTACTGTTTTAGGACCTAGCTTGGTCCTCTTAGGGTTAGGTATGGATACCTTCGCTAAACAACCCCACACTTTGAGGTATTTATAGGATGACTTCCTACCTCTCAGAATCTCATAAGGAGTCTGCTCAGATTCCTTAAATGTGATTCTATTAAGAACATGTGCTGCTGAGAGCACAACTTCCCCCCACAGGTTCGTAGGTACCCCTGAACTGATCATCATGGCATTGACCATGTCCTTTAAGGTCCTGTTCTTCCTCTCAGCTACTCCATTAGACTGAGGGGAATATGGAGCAGTGGTCTGATGAATTATACCGTTGTCTTCACAAAATTTAGTGAATTCTCCGGACTCATATTCACCTCCTCTGTCCGACCTAAGGACTTTGATACTCTTCCCTAACTGGTTTTCTATCTCAGACTTATAGGATTTAAACTTGGACAAGCTCTCGTCCTTACTCTTAAGGAGAAAGATTGAACAATGTCTGGAACAATCATCAATAAATGTGATGAAGTACTTGTTCCCTCCTCTCGTAGTGTAACCTTTAAGGTCGCACACGTCTGAGTGGATCAAGTCTAGGGTTTCTAGGCTACGCTCTACACTCTTAAAAGGTTTCTTGGCATATTTAGCCTCTACGCATATGCCACACTTTTCATTTGAGGATGGAACACATTTAGGTACACTACCTAAGTTAACTAACCTTTTAAGGGTTTTAGAGTTAACGTGTCCTAGTCTAGCATGCCACAGATCAAAAGAATCACACAAGTAAGCAGAAGAAGATATTTTATTATCATTATTGAAAGAGGTTACATTGAGCTTAAATAAGCCTTCATCAAGATAACCCTTTCCCACAAAAGACCCTCCCTTAGTCAGGACAAATTTGTCCGACTCAAATACAAGCTTGTAGCCCTTCTTGCTCAGCATTGCTCCGGAGACCAGATTCTTCCGGATGTCTGGGACGTGAAGCACCTCCTTCAGAGTCAGAAGATTTCCAGAGGTGAACTTCAGAGTCACATTCCCTTTCCCAGCAACTTGAGCAACTGAGGAGTTCCCCATGTACAGCGACTCGCCTTCTTCTGCAGGTGTGTAGGTGGAGAAGCAGCTCTTCGACCCACATATATGTCGGGTAGCTCCCGTATCCACCCACCAGTCTGCAAGGTTGCTGACTAGGTTGACCTCCGTCACCACTGCCGAGAAGTAGCCGCTCTGTGCCACGTTCGCCTCGGACTTGTTCTTCGGCCGATTAGCTGCATTGAAGCGGCACTCCTTAGCCAGGTGACCTGGCTTGCCACAAACGAAGCAGTCTCCCCTCGGCTTCTTTTTGAACTGGGGCTTGGATTGCTTGTTCTTCTCCCAGGGCTTAGGAGCAAGAGCCTTCTTTTTGGAAGACTTCCCCTCCACGAGGTTGGCCTTTCCTTTCATCATAGAGGCTCGCTCCCTTTGCTCAGACACTCGATTGTCCTCCTCTATACGGATTCGGACAACAAGGTCTTCCAGGGTCATCTCCTTCCTCTTGTGCTTCAAACTGTTCTTATATTCCTTCCACGAGGGAGGCAACTTCTCTATGATAGTTGCAACTTGGAATCCCTCGCAGATTTTGTACCCCTCAGCAATGACCTCATGGATGATAATCTGTATCTCCTCAAGTTGGGAGACTACAGATTTCCCATCTTCCATTTTGAACTCTAGCAGCTTCCCGACCACAAATTTCTTCGACCCGGCGTCCTCTGTGGCGTACTTCTTTTCTAAGGAGTTCCACAGGTCTTTTGCGGACTTGCAGGTGAAGTAAACATCATATAGGTCGGGGACAAGGCAGTTGAGGATATAGTTCCTACACAGATAATCCTGCCTCTCCCAGGAGTCTAAGTCGGTTTGGTTAGATGAGCCATCATCCTTAGAGATAAGGGTAGGCTTCTCGGAAGAGATAAGGTCGACAACCTTAAGGACAGTCAGATAGAACCTAAGTTTCATCTGCCATCTCTTAAAGTTCTTCCCATCGAATGGTTCAGGTTTCTCACTAGACTTGCTAGGTTTCCTCTCCATCTCAGTAGTCATCTAGGAAGAGTTCCTTTTGAATTTTTAAAAATTTGACGGCCAGGTCAGCTCCAGGAAGGAGGTGGAGCACTTGGCTCGCTTAAGTACCAAGCTTCCTAGGGCAATTTAATGCCGGTTTGTCAAGCTTTCCTCGACACCGTCAAACTTATGAAAAATCAAAGGAATTCTAACAGGTAACAAGAGACTAGATCTAAACACTCTCGTATTGGATCTAGATCTAACCGGAATAGAATAGAACGAAGAAAATAGCTTTCAGTTGTTGGGTATTCTACTCTATGAATACAATCAAACGATGACTAACATAATGTAGAGATGAAACAAATCTAGTGCAAAACAAATTGAACAATCTAAAGGGGTTTAGCATGCAAGGTTGAACACAACAATCAAACAAGGTTTAGGTTGTCCTAAGGTTGTCTACAGATATGGCAAAGAGGTGGAAGAAGGAAGAAGAACAAGGTACTTAGCAGTTGTCGAGGCTTGTGCTAGCACAATGCCCTGAAAGCTATTTCGCCGCCTCGGTAGGTGCTTCAAGGCCTCCGACGAACGCTCCCCAGGGTACAACGACTGGACTCCTCTTCAGCACCGAAGGGAACCCCTTTTGGACTCTCAGCGTACTCCAGACACTCCAGACAAGAGAGAACGAGAAAGAAAAGAGAAAGTGGAGAGAGCTCTTAGCTTGGTCTGTTTCTGGCTTCACCGGACCCTCTCTTATATAGAGGTCCTTAGCCATAACGTCCCCACACTCTCAGCCATTGCATGCAACGCACTGATGAGCATTCACTGCTCTGTCAAGTGAAACGGTTGCATGTGACAGTGCAGAGGTCCAGGTTCAATGAACCTAGCTCAGCCTCGTGAATAGTGTAACGGAAGAAATAAATCTCCATTAAACATTAAAAAATTAAAACCCAGTGTAAAACAAGGCCCGAAGCCCGAAGACCATTCGCGTCCACGCGGCTCGCGAGCCTCGGCCTCGGCCCGGCTCGGCTCGGCGCGCGCGCGCGCGTGTGTGGTGGGCTATGGCCTGGCTCTTGGGAAGCTACAAAGCCCAATGAAAGGAGTTCCATTAAAAACGCATTAAAAGATCTCCCCACGGGCAATATGGGACTAAACCAAAAACCGGTTTTTTCATTATTCTATCAAAACCAATTTTTGTAACACTCCCTTCTCACTGACGGTGGCTACCATCGGGCTGGGGTGCAATGCACCAGTCGATGGTGGTTGCCATCGGCAGTGGGGTGTGATCCACGGTCGGCGATGGTTGCTATCGAGGTGGGGTGCGATGCACCAGTCGGAGCCCCACCTCTACCCTTCTCACCGGCGGTGGTCGCGTTAGGAGAGAGATGGGAGAAGAGAACAGGACAAATATAATTTTGGGTTTATTAAAAAAGCCAGGGACCTTAGGCTAAAAGAAACTTCAGCGGATCCTATTCATGGGATGGATATGTTTTCAGGGATCTCTCACACATTAACCATTTTTTGAATACCAGAACATTCTTTTTTGAATACTAGATCAATTCAATTATTATCATATTTAAACAAAATAAAGTGCATATGTAAATAGCTTATTTTTTAAATTTTATGCATAAATTATTATTTGTTCGTAGGGCTGGCAATGGACCGAGGAAATACCTATTTTTGAATAGGCCCGACCCGACAGAGTATAAATGAGATCTGAATTCAACCCTATTGCCACTCCTATTTTTTCGTTTACAGATTAAAATAAAATTTTAAATTTCTTTAAAACCTCGGCAATTTCTTGTCAATCATTGTGCACTCATTTTGTTCATTGTATCTTCTCTCAGACCATTTTGGATTTGACTATGCACCACCTTTAACAATCAGAATTAAGTTTGATGACTAAGCATATAGTTTGCTATAGAAAAAGGAGTTGCAAAAGAAGTATTAGATACAGTGTGTGGGTTGTGTCTTCGTGTTTATTGACACTCCAAAACTCGGGTCGTAAGGGGAGGTCCGGCCACTATTGTTTAAAATTCTGTTCATCTTGGCAATACTTCAGTAATCCGGAAGCCTCACCATTACAAACGGAGCACAAGTGTTTGTGAAAATGCCTCTTAGAAATATGTAATGAAGTATCGGCAGATCTGCAGTGGTGAAGCGCAAGCGCAAGCATTGGAGATGCGCAGAAAATCAGGAGAGCATGATCTGATTGTTGTAAAACAAATGCCAACCAGTAGAAGCCTGCTAGCGCTGGAGAAATGCAAGAACATGAAACAACTGAAGCAAGCCCATGCTCAGATAGTCACGGTGGGGCTCGGCGACGACAGCTTTACCGTCAGCAGGATCATGGCCTTCTGCTCCGACCCAGAAAATGGCAGCCTTCTCCACGCCCGAACCCTCTACGAGCGAATCGAAAGCCCAACCCTCTGCATCCGCAACACCATGATCAAAGCCTTCTTGCTCAATGGAGAGCACGCTAGACCCATACAAATCTACTGCAGGATGCGGCAGGATGATCTCCGCCCCGACAACTACACCCTTCCTTACGTTCTCAAGGCCTGCGCTAGCCTTCAGGATTCGAGAACCGGTGCGGAGATCCATGGCCATGCCTTCAGGCTTGGATTGGGCTCCGATACCTTCGTCGGCAACACACTGATCCTTATGTACATGGCTTGCGGCGTCACCGAGGCGGCGACGGGAGTGTTCGGCGGGATTCACCAAAGAACGGCGGCATCATGGACCGTCATGATCTCCGGGTATTCCAAGCTGGGGGAAGTCGAGGCCGCACGCGCCCTCTTCGACAAAGCACCGGCCAAGGACCGAGGAGTCTGGGGCTCCATGATTTCTGGGTATGTTCAGAACAACTGCTTCAAGGAAGGGCTGGCGATGTTTCGCCTGATGCAAACAGCAGGACTGGAGCCGGATGAGGGCGTGCTCGTGGCCGCTCTCTGTGCTTGCGCGCAGCTAGGGGCAATGGATCTCGGCACGTGGATTTATCACTACTCGAATCGCATTAGACTACCGCTGAGCGTTAGGCTGGGTACCGCTCTGATTGACATGTTTGTGAAATGTGGGAGCTTAAGTTTGGGTCGGAAGGTATTCGACGAAATGCCTAAAAGGGATGTCGTATGTTGGAATGCAATGATGTTAGGATTGGCAATGCATGGCGATGCTGAAGGGGCATTCGAGCTGTTTTCTAGCATGAAGCAGGAAGGGTGCAGACCGGACGCCATCACATTCATTGCCATGTTAACTGCATGTAGCCATTCGGGTATGGCGGACGAAGGCCTACGGATGTTTACCAGCATGGGGGCTGAGCACCGCATCGAGCCCAAAGGCGAACACTATGGATGCGTGGTAAACTTCCTTAGCCGAGCTGGGCTTTTCGAGGAGGCGAAGGAAATCATCAGTAGGATGCCCACTTCAAGCAGTGCCTTGGAGAAAGCAATCGCTTGGAGGGCGCTACTGAGCGCTTGCTGGGACTACGGCAACACTCCATTGGCCGAAGTTGCTGCTGGCTATCTTTCACGGTTAGAAGTTCATAGTGGAGTCTACGTTCTGCTCTCAAACATTTATGAGAATTCCGGAAAGCATGATGAAGCGAGGAGAATGAGGAAGAGTATGAAGGACCGAGGTGTGGCGAAAGCACCGGGTTGCAGCTCGATCGAACTTGGCGGGTGTGTTCATGAGTTTGTCGCCGGCGAGCAGGTTCACCCACAGATTGGGGAAGTTTACGAACTTGTAAAGAAATTGACTCAACAACTGCACCCTGCAGGGTGACAATCAGATTGTTGGGAGTTGTATGTGATGTTAAAGCAACCCATCATCTGGTCTTGGGTGAGTCCAGACCTCAGAGCTTCAATTAGATACCGAGATGCATCAATGCTTGCATTGTGATTTGTTATTCATTTGACACACTATTCAAAAGAAAGAGGACATCCTAATGAGGTTCAAATACTCAAAAACCATTGTTTCTTTCTGCTGTACATTTCTTACCTTTTACGGTCATCTATAAAGCACGGGTACGCAAATCAGATGCCGTACAAGTATTGGGTACGTACCAGGAACGGGTACGGCGATTCTCGTACCGGGTACTGCAGTTTGAATTGGGTATGCCACCTATACGGCGGTACGGGCCCGGTATGCCACCGATACATATATGGTACGCATTTTGTAAAAAAAAATTAAAAAAAAAAAATAAAGAGGGCCCGTAAGGGGGTTTATTAGAGCCCGATCGAGAAGAGAGAGAGATCCGGAAAAAGAGAGAGATCCAGGAAGAGAGAGAGAACCGGTCTCTCTAGCGATCAGAGCACTCGACAACGCCCTCCTCTTCCTCCGGTAGGCCACCACCCTCAACGCGATCGGAGCGGCGGTGCCCTCCTCTTCCTCCTCCCTCCGCCGTCGTCGCCTCGGCGGTGAGCCTCCTGGCCCTCCCCATCCCCCCCCCCCCCCCCCCCCCTCGCGCTCAAACCCTAACTCGAGCTCTCGCCTCTCTCGTTTTTTATTTTTTTGCCAGGGTGCCGACCCGACCTGAAGTTTAGCTCAAAAACACTTAACCCCCCTTGTAGTTTATTTTGTTCTAAATTGCTCGCTAATGTTTGAAATGTTTGCACAATAGCCCCTTTTGTCAACTACTCAATTTCCTCGGTAATTTTTATCTGATCCAAATAGAATTGAAGGGGGTAAAATTTGTGTATATACATAGGGTATATTACACTCTACCCCCTGAAGTTTAGCTAAAAAACACTTAACCCCCTTGTAGTTTTTTTTGTTCCAAATTGCTCCCTAAAGTTTGAAATGTTTGCACAATACCACCTTGTCAACTACTTAATTTTCTCAGTAATTTTTATTTGGTCCAAACAAAATTGAAGGGGGTAAAATGTAGTTTTTAAACTAAATGGGGGATAAGTGTTTTTGAGCTAGAGCTTTAATGATGAAAAAATTATTGTGCATTTGGATCTGATTCATATTTATAACGATATTATACGAAAAGTACATATATATATATATATATATATATATATATATATATATATATATATATATATATATATATATAGAGAGAGAGAGAGAGAGAGAGAGAGAGAGAGAGAGAGAGAGAGAGAATGCGGCGTGCGGTGTGTGCGGTGTCACACCGCAGCCGTCTGATGCATCCGCTGCGTGTGTGCAATGCACGCAGCGGTGCATCAGATGGCCGCGGTGCGGCACCGCACGCCGCATCCTAACACGCCCCTATATATATATATATATATATATATATATATATATATATATATATATATATAGAGAGAGAGAGAGAGAGAGAGAGAGAGAGAGAGAGAGAGGATACGGGGTATAGGCTGACAGCCCATTTCTGAAATTGGGTTGTCAGATAATAGCCGTCCGATGAAGATCATGCACCATTGATTAAATAGTAAAAAAAATTACACCGAACCCCACCCTCTCTCTCTCCCTCTCCCTCTCTCTCGCGAGCGGCAGCAGCACCCGCCCGGCACCGGCGTTGGCCGGGCCGCGGGACGCAGGCGCAGGCGGCGCGTTGGCCGGGGCGCGGGGCGCTGGTGGCGTTGGCCAGGGCGCGGGGCAGCGACCAGCGTTGGCTGGGGCGTGGGCGCAGCGGCGGTGGTCGGCGGCCGCGGGGTGCAACGGCGGTGTCGTGCGCGGCTGCCGGTGGACGGACCAAGAGGGGGCCGGTGGTCGGAGGCACTGCCGGAGCCGGAGGGGGCGGGTTTGCTGTGCTGCCGTTGGCTGGGGCGCGGGCGCAGCGGCGGTGGTCGGCGGCCGTGGGGTGCAGCGGCGGTGTCGTGCGCGGCTGCCGTTGGACGGAGCAAGAGGGGCCGGTGGTCGAGGGTCGGGGGGCTGCCGGAGGGGGGCTGCCGGCGTCCCAGGTGCGATCCATGGTCGGAGGGGGTCGGGGGGCTGCCGGCGTCACAGGTGCGATCCACGGTCGGCGGACTCCGGCCACGGGCTGCCGGATCCGCGCCGCCTGCGCCGTGCGGTCGGTGGTCGGGTTTCAGCAACACAGAGAGAGAGAGAGAGAGAGAGAGAGAGAGAGAGAGGGGGGGGGGGGTGGTGGGGCTTGGGTAACAGCTGTAGCTTTTTATTTTTAATTTTTTTTTTATTCTGGCCAATTAAAATCTGACACATGGCTGGCAGCTCAAATTGCAATGAGCTGTCAGCTCATACCCCGTTTTCTCTCTCTCTCTCTCTCTCTATATATATATATATATATATATATAGAGAGAGAGAGAGAGAGAGAGAGAAAACGGGGTATGAGCTGACAGCTCATTGCAATTTGAGCTGCCAGCCATGTGTCAGATTTTAATTGGACAGAATAAAAAAAAAATTAAAAATAAAAAGCTACAGCTATTACCCAAGCCCCACCACCCCCCCCCCCCCTCTCTCTCTCTCTCTCTCTCTCTCTCTCTCTCTCTCTCTCTCTGTGTGTGTTGCTGAAACCCGACCACTGACCGCACGGCGCAGGCGGCGCGGATCCGGCAGCCCGTGGCCGGAGTCCGCCGACCGTGGATCACACCTGTGACGCCGGCAGCCCCCCGACCCCCTCCGACCGTGGATCGCACCTGGGACGCCGGCAGCCCCCCGACCCTCGACCACCGGCCCCTCTTGCTCCGTCCAACGGCAGCCGCGTACGACACCGCCGCTGCACCCCACGGCCGCCGACCACCGCCGCTGCGCCCGCGCCCCAGCCAATGGCAGCACAGCAAAACCGCCCCCTCCGGCTCCGGCGGTGCCTCCGACCACCGGCCCCCTCTTGCTCCGTCCACCGGCAGCCGCGCACGGTACCGCCGCTGCACCCCGCGGCCGCCGACCACCGCCGCTGCGCCCGCCCCCCAGCCAACGCTGGTCGCTGCCCCGCACCCCGGCCAATGCCACCAGCGCCCCGCGCCCCGGCCAACGCGCCGCCTGCGCCTGCGTCCCGCGCCCCGGCCAACGCCGGTGCCGGGCGGGTGCTGCTGCCACTCGCGAGAGAGAGGGAGAGGGAGAGAGACAGGGTGGGGTTCGGTGTAATTTTTTTTACTATTTAATCAATGGTGCATGATCTTCATCGGACGGCTATTATCTGACAGCCCAATTTCAGAAATGGGCTGTCAGCCTATACCCCGTATCCTCTCTCTCTCTCTCTCTCTCTATATATATATATATATATATATATATATATATATATATATATATATATATATATAGAGAGAGAGAGAGAGAGAGAGAGAGAGAGGATACGGGGTATAGGCTGACAGCCCATTTCTGAAATTGGGTTGTCAGATAATAGCCGTCCGATGAAGATCATGCACCATTGATTAAATAGTAAAAAAAATTACACCGAACCCCACCCTGTCTCTCTCCCTCTCCCTCTCTCTCGCGAGCGGTAGCAGCACCCGCCCGGCACCGGCGTTGGCCGGGCCGCGGGACGCAGGCGCAGGCGCAGGCGGCGCCGGGCGCAGGCGCAGGCGGCGCGTTGGCCGGGGCGCGGGGCGCTGGTGGCGTTGGCCAGGGCGCGGGGCAGCGACCAGCGTTGGCTGGGGCGCGGGCGCAGCAGCGGTGGTCGGCGGCCGCGGGGTGCAACGGCGGTGTCGTGCGCGGCTGCCGGTGGACGGACCAAGAGGGGGCCGGTGGTCGGAGGCACCGCCGGAGCCGGAGGGGGCGGGTTTGCTGTGCTGCCGTTGGCTGGGGCGCGGGCGCAGCGGCGGTGGTCGGCGGCCGTGGGGTGCAGCGGCGGTGTCGTGCGCGGCTGCCGTTGGACGGAGCAAGAGGGGCCGGTGGTCGAGGGTCGGGGGGCTGCCGGAGGGGGGCTGCCGGCGTCCCAGGTGCGATCCATGGTCGGAGGGGGTCGGGGGGCTGCCGGCGTCACAGGTGCGATCCACGGTCGGCGGACTCCGGCCACGGGCTGCCGGATCCGCGCCGCCTGCGCCGTGCGGTCGGTGGTCGGGTTTCAGCAACACAGAGAGAGAGAGAGAGAGAGAGAGAGGGGGGGGGGGGTGGTGGGGCTTGGGTAACAGCTGTAGCTTTTTATTTTTAATTTTTTTTTTATTCTGTCCAATTAAAATCTGACACATGGCTGGCAGCTCAAATTGCAATGAGCTGTCAGCTCATACCCCGTTTTCTCTCTCTCTCTCTCTCTATATATATATATATATATATTATTATTATATATATATATATATATATATATATATATATATATATATATATATATATATATATATATATATATATATATATATATATATAGAGAGAGAGAGAGAGAGAGAGAGAGAGAGAGAGAGAAAACGGGGTATGAGCTGACAGCTCATTGCAATTTGAGCTGCCAGCCATGTGTCAGATTTTAATTGGACAGAATAAAAAAAAAATTAAAAATAAAAAGCTACAGCTATTACCCAAGCCCCACCACCCCCTCTCTCTCTCTCTCTCTCTCTCTGTGTGTGTGTGTGTTGCTGAAACCCGACCACCGACCGCACGGCGCAGGCGGCACGGATCCGGCAGCCCGTGGCCGGAGTCCGCCGACCGTGGATCGCACCTGTGACGCCGGCAGCCCCCCTACCCCCTCCGACCGTGGATCGCACCTGGGACGCCGGCAGCCCCCCGACCCTCGACCACCGGCCCCTCTTGCTCCGTCCAACGGCAGCCGCGCACGACACCGCCGCTGCACCCCACGGCCGCCGACCACCGCCGCTGCGCCCGCGCCCCAGCCAATGGCAGCACAGCAAAACCGCCCCCTTCGGCTCCGGCGGTGCCTCCGACCACCGGCCCCCTCTTGCTCCGTCCACCGGCAGCCGCGCACGGCACCGCCGCTGCACCCCGCGGCCGCCGACCACCGCCGCTGCGCCCGCGCCCCAGCCAACGCTGGTCGCTGCCCCGCGCCCCGGCCAATGCCACCAGCGCCCCGCGCCCCGGCCAACGCGCCGCCTGCGCCTGCGTCCCGCGCCCCGGCCAACGCCGGTGCCGGGCGGGTGCTGCTGCCACTCGCGAGAGAGAGGGAGAGGGAGAGAGACAGGGTGGGGTTCGGTGTAATTTTTTTTACTATTTAATCAATGGTGCATGATCTTCATCGGACGACTATTATCTGACAGCCCAATTTCAGAAATGGGCTGTCAGCCTATACCCCGTATCCTCTCTCTCTCTCTCTCTCTCTCTCTCTCTCTCTATATATATATATATATATATATATATATATATATATATATATATATATATATATATATATATATATATATATATATATATATATATATATATATATGAGGAATGGGATGCTGCCTATCAAAGCAGCGTTTTTGCTGATTTGAGACATTGTTTGACCATTCTAGAAGTTTTGGAATTTGATGAAATTTGGTGAGGGTGTTGTCTAGGGTAAGATGATCATCCTCACAAATTTTCATCAAATTCCAAAACTTCTAAGATGGTCAAATGGTCGAAGCAAAATGCTGCAGATTTTAACGGTGACTGCAGACGACTGATTTTGGTTCGACCATTTGAACCCCCTAGAAGTTTTGGAATTTGATAAAAATTTGTGAGGATGATCATCTTACCCTAGACAACACCCTCACCAAATTTCATCAAATTCCAAAACTTCTAGGATGGTCAAACAATGTCTCAAAGCAGCAAAAAATGCTGCTTTGACAGGCAGCATCCCATTCCTCTCTCTCTCTCTCTCTCTCTCTCTCTCTATATATATATATATATATATATATATATATATATATATATATATATATACTCGCCGTATCCGTACCCTAGTTTTTTAATATTTTGCCATATCAGCGTACCCGTATCGTACCGTACCCATACACGTATCAGTACTCGTGCTTTATAGACTGTCATTTATTGTGTCATCATTTAGATTCGTATTGGCTTATTTTGTCCTGTTTTGAGTGTTTACTTATTGTGATCAAATTAAATGATAATTGGTCTCCTAACTAACATTAGTTTGTTCATAAAGATCCTCTATAACAAAGTGTCCACTTTGTATTTTTGTTTTCAGAGTAGTTTCTTCATCATCTAGCGTTATCCTTATGACAATTTCAGAGTTTTTTGTGTGAAATATTTCTTCCCAATAAATTTCATTTTTGGAAGGATGAATAGAGAATGATCAATTTAGTGATCGAGAGTTTTGCAGGTGTAACTGTGTAAGTACATCTCAGGTTGCATAAGTCATCAACCGATCCTTCCCTGGCTTCCCCCTATGGTTTACATTTTTTTCTCTATTACTTGTGCACATGGACACGGATGACTAGTGTCAGCAGACTCGACACAGACACAGGTAACAGCCCGGATGAATCCAAAACCTACTAGACCCGAACCCTCTCGGCTCGAAGAGACTTAGAGCCAAGGTTTGAGTAGCGTGTTACATGCCTCAAAATATGAAACTGAGGTTTTTAAATTCATTTTGTGCAATTTTGTGCAATTTTACCGTGTGTAACTTTGGTTAGCTTCTATTTGCTTTACCCATTTGCATCCTTGTTGTATAAGTGGTGAGAGTTGTTGTATTCATCATCTTATTTTATTCAAATCTCACACATAATAAACTTTATAATATTTGATGTTCTTCTAGTTGCTTATGTGAAAGATGATGAAAAAAGTAAAAGAATCATGGAGATGACATATAAAGTACTACTTGGAATGGACGGCATTGGGAAGAGAAAAAAAGGTATGTGCTTTTTTGCTAAAAAACATCTAGGTATTTATAAAAAAAGTTACCTTCAAATTTAATCAATATCATCATCTTTTAGTTAACATCTGGTTTCAAAGTATGAGTGAGTCTATGCATCTCGGCTTCCGGAGTGTGTCTGACTTTATGCTCCATAAGTCTATTTCATATTAGCATTACAAAGCATAGCAACATTCAGATGGAGTCTCCAAATATTGATTGGAGTTTGCTTCTCCTCTTCGACGAAGATTCCGATGAGTTGGGTAGAAGATCGAGCCCCCTGGAGTTGCCACTTTCCACTTCTACAAACCAGGGGTGGAGGGTGATGAGGCTAACGTGACGGCCTTCGATAGTGTGAGGGACCCACTAATGGCCACCGCGATCACCGATGGACTATCTTTCGGGTCCGATCAAATGCAATACAACTACTGAGAGGAGTGTTATGGAACTACTGCATCTTCCCTACTCCTGGTAAGTCGCCTTAAGTCTTTTGCTACTAGTTTCCCCTTGGAAGTCTTACTAACTCATTTTACCTTTTGTAAAGTTTGGATGATTTGTTTTTCCATGTCTTGCGAGTGTCAGGTTCACCACGACGCGATGCAGAAGATGCTTAATGCCTAGAAGATCGAAAATATCCAAGTATGAGACCTAGTTGGCGAAGTGGGTCTTCTATCTTGGATCTTCAAGTGAAGTTGAAGGTGGGCAATCGCAAACTTACTGAAATAGCGGACACATATGAATCCCTTTTCAAGCAATTAGCGAATTGACTAAACAGTTGGAGCTGTAGGTTCCCAGTGCTGACTTGCAAGTTCTTCAACGACAATTGGACGAGTTTCAACAAGAGCAAAAGGATCCCCATCATCAACTCAAGGAGAAAGCGGATCAAGCCTTCGACCTTTGCAACCAGGTCGCTATGTTTCAGAGACTCGCCGACAATGCTTGGGTCGAGCTTGACGATGCGACCAGAAGGCATACCAGGGAGAGGCGAGAAGGAGCTGACCAGGCTCGAGAGAAATTGGTGAAGTGGTATGTACCATTTCTTGTCCTAAACAGGTCTTGCGCATGACACGTGTCCAGTGGAAGAGCAAAAGATGGTCCTCTCAATAAAAACCTGCTCCTTGTTAGATTCTTACATAGATGTAGGTTCCAGGTCCAAAAATCATGGCAAATACAGCATGCCAAAAAATGAAATATTGTTTGCAAATAGCAAGAGATCGTTTTTGATCAGTCTGTCTGCCAAACCACTTCTGCTTATCTTGATGTGCCTCTAGTGATAATCAAGCACCTCCCCAATAATAAACGCTAAGTCCACCGTCAACATCTGTAGAAATTCGTCAGAGTCCATAGGTAGATTCTCGATGTAGTATTCGCAGGCCTGGCTCATGAACCTGCAATAACGGTCTTCTAGTGCACTACCAGTTTTCCGCTCCACCATCATGCAACTATGGATGCGTTTTTTCTCATCCATTGCTTGGACACAATGAAGTTTCCGAAAGTAGTGACCAATGGCTATAAGTTTAGGTTCGTACATGGTTCTAACTCCACTGTGTATGCTATCACGTATTGACATGATTCAAATACACTTTTTCTTTTCGAGAGTTATGGGTAACACATACTCACCTTTGTAGATAGCTCTCTTTCATCTAGAAATGTTTTGTAAGTACATGCTAAACATTCAAAGGATCCATAAGTAAATCTCACATATTGTTGAGTGATGAGGTACTCTCTTTTGTTAAAGAGCATGTAAGAGATAGATACGAGGTCAAGCGAAAGAAAGTGAAATACAAGAAGCTTCAGTTGACGACTTCAAAATGCAAGAGAGATTATTTATAGATTGAGAGATTAAAAATTGAGTTGCATCAATGTCGTAATGGAAACTTCATAAGAGGCCAAATATTTCCAATTTTACAGAGAAAGGGAGGATGATCACCAACTTCGAATATAATCATCAAGCCACATTGAACAATGTGTACCAAAAACAAGCATG
Source organism: Chamaelirium japonicum (assembly GCA_947650365.1). NCBI lineage: Eukaryota > Viridiplantae > Streptophyta > Magnoliopsida > Liliales > Melanthiaceae > Chamaelirium > Chamaelirium japonicum. The sequence goes on from OX393550.1 coordinate 117,393,038, forward strand.
TATTCTAAGATGAGAAAAAAGGGTTTCATGCGTCCTTTGGGTTGATAGATATCTCAAAAACATGTTTTACTCTTCTACACTGGTCTATTAGTATTCATCTATTCAATAGGGTAAAAATTGATTTTATGATGTTTAGATTATTCATGTATTAAATTTGATACCCATATTTTACCAGATTCAAAGATTGTTCTGATGTATTCTAATGATGTGTTCTTTTTTCTATTTCCGGTAACTACCAGGTATCCCAGCATTGCACTTGTACGAGGTGTCGATGCTTATAAAAGTAAGTGATTCGTGAAGTTCACACGAGTTTTGCTTACACTAATCAGTTTTACACTTTATTTATTTACTTTTTTTTTTGGAGCAATTCCTCTCCGAGGGGGAGATGATGGGGCTAAGCCAGACCCCAAGCTAATTTATTAAAATAGAAGTAATAAAGTACAAATTACAAAGAAAAGGGCTTATCTCCTTGGAATTTCTGGGGGAGAAACCAGCTTCTAGCTAAAACAATAATCTTGTTCCACACCACCTTAATAGAAGAAACCTTGCTCGAGAAGATTACGGAATTGCGTTCCCACCAAATGCCCCAGCACAAGCAGATGACTAGGAAGTCTCATGAGGGCTGCAACCTCCTCTTCACTCTCCTGGCTCTCCAAAGAGTCCAAAGTGACTGGATGAAGCCCGGGTGGTCCTTAACCTTGAATCGATGTTTTAGCATTCGCCATAGTCTCTTTGAATAGGAGCAGTGAAGAAACAAGTGGGCAACGTCCTCCCTATGAGAAGTACAAAGAGTGAACGACAGGTCCTGGATATTTGGATTATTCCTCCTGCGAAGGTTGACTCTAGTGAGTAGTCTCTCCTGGATGGAAAGCCACATAAAAATTATAGTATTTAGGGGAGCCGGTGTTCCCCAGAGGTACTTCGCAATAGGGCAAACGATCCCTTTCGCATCAAAGAAATGGTAAAATGATCATACCGAGAAGACACTAGATTGACCCCACTTCCAAAGAACCGAACCGTTGCAATCACTAAGGGAAAAGGATCCTAGTATTTGATAGAAGTCAAGTAGCTAGCCTTGGAGATATGAGGATATGATCATTGTAAATTTCACCGACGAAGAGGGAGTATCGTTTGTCCAGGTAGTTTGCGAACACACAAAGGCTTGCTGGTCCTATGCCAATTCAAAGAAGTTCGCAAATAGAGTAGCAAGGCTGATATTATCCACCCATTGATCTGTCCAGAATTTAATTTTTTGACCGTCACCCAAGATCTACCTGGTACCACATTTGTAGGGCGCACCTACCTTGCAAATGACTTTCCAGAAGGGGGAGAGTTTTTTCAGAACGGCGGCTTCTAGCTTCTAGTGGGGAGAAACAGTGGAAGTATCTATCCTTGATGATGGTCGACTAGTGATCTCCCTGATCATTTTGCAACCTCCACCACCATTTACCAAAAAGTTCTTTGTTGAAGTTCTTCAAATTGATGACGCCTAGTCCTCCCTGCTCTTTGGACTTGCAGACCAGGCCCCAGTAAGCTAGGTGATAAGCCCTCGACGAGCCGTCGGCTCCTTTCCAGAGAAAAGAGCTACGAATGATATCAATCTTTTTAATAGACCAGGCACAGATAAAACAGAATGCTAGGCAATATGAAGGAATAACTAAGGGTACAGCATTAACAAGAGTCAGCCGGCCCCCAAGAGATAGGTTCTTACCCTTGCAGCTCGACAGGCGAACCTCCACTTTTTCCACCACCTTGTGCCAGTCTTATTTGGAGAGTTGTTTAGTACTGATAGGGAGGCCAAGGTACTTCATCGGGAAGGTATCCAATTTGCAATTCAAGATAGTAGCGGCTAATCGATCAAAATCTGGGTTGTTCTCCACATAGAACAAAGAGCTCTTCAAGAAGTTGATACTCAGGCTGAAGCAATGTTCCAGAGCATATAAGATGATCTTCAAAACGACCACATGTTCTAACTTTGCCTAACAAAAAAGAATTGTGTCGTCAGCAAATTGAAGGTTCAAAATGCACTAAGAGTTACCTCAGATACCATGGAGAATTTCCCTAGAACTAGTAAATTGGAGGACTGCATCGAAAGGATCGACCGCTAAAATAAAGAGGAAAGGTGAGAGAGGGCATCCTTGTTTAAGCCATTTCCTCATAAAGAAATGGCCACCCGATTCCCCATTAATCGTGCAAGAAAGCTTAGACGACATGACGCAATTATGGATCCAGTGTATCCAACTATCCGAAAAACCTTTGGCCTAAAGAGTCGCCAGTAAGAAGTCCTAGTGTAGCCGATCAAAAGCTTTCTTGAAGTTGATCTTGAAGACCACCCCTTCCTGCTTCTATTCCTTAAGCTGGTAAAGGATTTCTGGAACGGAAGCCACACTGTCTAAGATTAGCCGACCTTTGATGAATACAGACCGGGACTTATTGATGATCTCATCCATGAACGGGGAAAGTCTATTCGTGAGTAGTTTAGTAATAATTTTATAGATGCAGTTAGAGAGACTAATTGGGCAAAAAACGATCACAGAGTCCGCTCCATATCTTTTCGGGATAAGCACTAGTAGAGAGTAGTGGAGGCTCGCAATAGACGCAGCTCCGAAGAAGAAATCAAGGAATCGGCTCACGTCCAGTCGATGCAATCCCAATAGGCTTGGAAAAAATGCATAGGAAACCCATCCGGTATTGAGGCGCCATCTGCATTCAAATCAAAACCGCACGCTTGATCTCATTCTGTGACACATCCTTATCTAATCGCAATCTGCAGGCAGCCTCCTGATGGGTAGCTCACTCCACCCATCTCACTCCAGTCAAGTGAGGTGAAAGAGGTCGGAATATCCCGAAAATAGGAGTTGAAGCAAGCATTGTCTTCTTTATTTATTGTCTTCTTCTATTGGCTTGCATTGTCCTTCCTTTTTCTGGAATACAATAACACCATCAAATTTCACACATTTGTCATTTGTCTAATTATGCATCGAAGCAAGCATGGTGAAACAGCCATGACTCCAACTTGATCAAGAAAAAATAGCAACAGAGCAATTTGGATCTTTTTTTATCTATGGTTTTCTTTTTATAGATGATGTTGTTTTTATTTGCTATATTTAGTGAAGAAATTGTAGCACAATGACATTAAAAAATTTGAGTATAGATCGATTTGTTTTGTTCGTCTACTCTGCGCCACAACCCATTTACTGTCATGTAAACGGATGAAGAAACAATTGTTGTTATTAATCTTCATGCCGATATCTAATCCCTAGGCTTTTGTTAATCCATTATTTGTTGGTGAAATGTTTAAAAAAAAACCAAATGAGCTGTTACTGCTCTGCAGTAACTGACAGCTGTAGCAGTACTGCAAAGCAGTGATTACTATTTGACCGTTGGAACCATACGTTGGTTTTTCATCCAACGGTCATATGGGCTCAAACAGTAACCCATGCACCAAATGCCCAACGGTTTGATGGCCACTTATGGCTGCCCAACGGTTTGATGGCTACTTATGGCTGTCCAACGGTAAACTTTGGGAAAAGCCTATAAAAGACACTTGAGACCAATGCTTTGACATAGAAAAAAAGATTGTATTCCACTTTCAAAATTCTGTGCTATCTCTTTCTCATATTTTGGTCAAGAATAAGTGCTGCGGTTCCGCTTCTTCATTTTCGGAAAGATTTCTTCTATCGTTTTTCTTTGGTGTCGCTGGGTTCTTGTAAGTCGATCGAGGTTCGCAAAGCTTTCTTGGAGCCGTGCCGACGAGAAGGAGGTCGCCTGACCGGGGTCGTCGTATCTTCGAGATCCATTGTCACGAGACCCACACAAGGGAGGGCAATAAGTTTCTTGGGACAACGCCTAGTGTGCTTCGACCATCAGGCAAGAATTTCTAACTCTATTTCTTTACTATTATTAAATCCATGAAAATAATTTGTATCTAATACAAAACCTAAATAGCGATAAATAATATTTAGAATTATATATATGTATATATATATATATATATATATATATATATATATATATATATATATATATATATATATATATATATATATATATATATCACTTTTAGAAAAGTTCGGCAAGGTGAATGACGGTTCCCTAGAACCCACTCTGCCTTGGCAAACCATTTCGAAAAGAACTATTGTAATTTTTGTCTTTGCATGCAAAAATACTCTTTGCTAAATAATATGAGCATATTAATAATTTGATTTAATCCCGATCTTGCCAGTTTAGGACGATTATTTTCCAACAATCCAAGAAACTTATTGATATAATTTAATCGTTCATAAGCATCCAAATTAGTGAAAAGGATTAATCATTATTTTCTTCTTAACGTGCTCACTAATTATTTGTTAGCCTACGTGATCATCTATTAGAGTTACAAATTTCGTGATAGCTACTAGTTGCAAAATTATTTTCTACAAGGTTAATTAGAAGCATACATTTTAGAAAAGACTAAGAGTCGTCATTGGAATATTCCACTGCCTATGGTGTCTAGAAAGGCTTGACAAACCGGCATTAAATTGCCCAAGGTAGCTTGATATTTGAGCGAGTCTAGTGCTCCACCTCCTACCTGGAGCCCATCTGGCCGTTAGGATTTGGAAGTTTCATTTGGACTTCTAAAAGTCAAATCTATCTAAGTGTGCTTTAAAATTGACAAAATTTATTTTTCAATCCACCGATTTTAACTCCTCACTTTGGTCCAAAATGGCCTCACCAAACTGTGAAACCTTAGTGCCAAATCCGAGAAGTTTGACGGGTCTAACTTCAAGAGGTGGCAAAACCAGATGCGTTTCTGGTTAACCACACTTGGGTTACTATCAGCCATAGGTGAAACTACACCAGGAGTATCTAGTGGGTCTAGTCAAACACGTCATACCCGAGCCTCCACTTCACAACCTGATCCTGAACCAACTTCTGGCCTTCCCACTAGGACCCCATAAGAAATCAACTATCATGACCTTCATAGGATCCTAGGGGCCTTATCTGATAGACTATATGATATCTACTATACCATTCAAAACCCTAAGGACCTATGGGATACCCTAGAGCGTAAGTGTGATCTAGATGATGCTGGAGTAAAACGCTTCAAACCGTCAGACTTCAACAGCTTCAAAATGGTTGACTCCAAACCTATGAATGATCAGATCCATGAGTTTGAGAACCTAGTCCAATATTTGAAGACTAATGGTTCCACCCTTGATGAAACGTTCCAAATAGCCAGCCTTATAGATAAACTACCTGCTTCTTGGTCAGAGTTTTCTAAGCACCTAAGTCATACCCAAGGTCAACAATATAGAGGGTCAACCATCCAAACATTTTCAGAAGCCTAAGCATAAGTTCCAAAAGAAAACCTACTACCCTAAGCCTAAGCCATATACCAAGAAGTCATACCATAGCAACCATAACCCAAACCTTCCCAAGGACCAAAAGAAGGAAGGAGTGCGTTGCTGCTACGTCTGCGATCGGACCAATCATATGGTCAACCAATGCTTCTACAAAAAGACAGCGCCACCTCCAAATCAAAGAAGGAATGGTCCAACGCCACCCGGCTCCCAAGTCAACATGGTGACCTCTAGAGTTGACTCTTTTGGGACCGCTTTCAGGTATGTTCTCTTCACTCCTGAAGGTAACATGACCTTTCAAGCATTTGATTGGTGGATTGACACATGAGCTACCATTCATGTTTGCTCTTAATCTTTGTTTTTCACCTATCAGGTCTCAGGTGGAGGAGCTGTAAGTATGGGGAACAATGCTGATGCTCGTGTGCTAGGGATAGGACAGATCAACCTGAAACTGACATCGGAGAAGACCCTAACCCTACATGGAGTCCACCACGTTCTGGAGATTAGGAGGAATCTAATTAGTGGGTCCTTATTAGTCCAATAGGGTTATAAGCTTGTATTTGAGTCTAATAAGATTGTAATCACCAAGGAAATGAATTTTATTGGAAAATGATTTCTTTGTGATGGTCTTTTTAAGTTAAACATCTTTAACCCTTCGTCTATAATTCTGAATGTTGAGTCTTCGGTCACTTGGCACCAAAGACTAGGTCATGTGAACTATAATTCTATCAAGAAACTCATGACCCTAAACATTATTCCTAAATCCGATACTAGGAATCTCGACAAGTGCGAGATATGCGTAGAAGCCAAACAACCTAAGAAACCCTTTAAAACCATTGATCGAGACTCCAAGATACTTGAACTAATTCACAGTGATGTCTATGATTCTGAGCAAACCTCGAGAGGTGGCAATAGATATTTTGTAACGTTCATAAATGACGCTTCAAAATATTACCACCTATACCTTATTAAGACTAAGGATGAAGTACTCAGTAAATTTAAAATTTACAGAGCTCAGGTTGAGAACCAATTAGATGAAAATATTAAGATCTTTAGGTCAGACCGAGGAGGGGAGTATACCTCAAATAAGTTAAGTGAGTACTGTAAAGACTATGGAATACGCCATGAAGTCACAACTTCTTACACTCCCCAATCCAATGTGGTAGTGAAGAGAAAAAACAGGACCCTAATGAACATGGTTAATTCCATGTTAATAAGCTCTAGAGCGCTAGAGAACTTATGGGGGGAAGCCCTGATGACAACCTGTTTTATTCTTAACCGTATTCCCTTCAAACATAATGACTTGACCCCATACGAAATATGGAAACATAGAAAACCTAACTTAGAGTATCTAAAAGTGTAGGGGTGCCTAACTAAGGTAAAGATCCCCGATAACAAAAGAAAGAAGATAGGACCTAAGACTGTAGATGCCATCTTTATTGGCTATGCTTCAGACAGTAACGCCAATCGATTTTTAGTGTTTAACTTTGAAATAAGCGAAATAGCCAATAACATCATAATCGAAGCTAGAGATGCCTCATACTTCGAAAATATCTTCCCTTATAAGATTAGAATCGTCGAGTGGGATGGGATTAAGCCCATAAGAAAAATCACCGCAGTGGAAACCCAACCTCACGGAGGTTCAATGGGTAGAAACAAACTATAGTAGTGATTGAAAGCAAGGAGCACTGAATAATGCTCCCGTCCCAATGACGTCAGTGCTTATTAAAAGCAAGGGGTATGATGAGTTTAAAACTCTTAATAAGTCCAAGATTCATGAGGCGGGGTGTCGCCTTGCTCACACCCCTATTAGGACTTACCTATATGTATGTCGTTGTGAGGCCGCAACTCTTGGACCAGGGCTGCTCCCTAAAAACATACATGAAAAGATATCTGTGCAAGATCATTAATAGCGCAACCCGCTTAGAACCATCGAAAACTGTTCTACGTGTACTACTTGTAGAAACCCGATAAATGAGGCGGGTTCAAGGCGCAGTCCACCAAGTCCTCACGGATGTATACAACTGTACTAAGTGGCGGTTCAAACCGGAAGGTACCTACACCTACTGTGTAGTATAAGGAATCCAACAAAAGTCTTTGTTTATTTGAATTTAATTTTTAAATATTTGATGTTTTTAAAACATGTGGGGGATTGTTGGTGAAATGTTAAAAAAAAAATCCAAATGAGCTGTTACTGCTCTACAGTAACTGACAGCTGTAGCAGTACTGTAGAGCAGTGATTACTATTTGACCGTTGGAACCATACGTTGGTTTTTCATCCAACGGTCATATGGGCTCAAACAGTAACCCATGCACCAAATGCCTAACGGTTTGATGGCCACTTATGGCTGCCCAACGGTAAACTTTGGAAAAAACTTATAAAAGGCACTTGAGACCAATGCTTTGACATTGAAAAAAAGATTATATTCCACGCTCAAAATTTTGTGCTATATCTTTCTCATATTTTGGTCAAGAAGAAGTGCTGCAGTTCTGCTTTTTCATTTTCGGAAGGATTTCTTCTATCGTTTTTCTTTGGTGTCGTTGGGTTCCTGTAAGTCAATCGAGGTTCGCAAAGCCTTCTTGGAGCCGTGCCGGCGAGAAGAAGGTCGCCTGACTGGGGTCGTCGTATCTCCGAGATCTATTGCCACGAGACCCGCACGAGGGGGGGCAATAAGTTTCTTGGGACAGCGCCTAGCGTGCTTCGACCATCAGGCCAGAATTTCTAACTTTATTTTTTTGCTATTATTAAATCCATGAAAACAATTTGTATCTAATACAAAACCTAAATAGCGATAAATTATATATATATATATATATATATATATATATATATATATATATATATATATATATATATATATATATATATATATATATATATATATATATATATATATATATATATATATATATATATATATATATATATATATATATATATATATATATATATATATATATATATATATAGGGGACGGGGAGCCTGGACCTCAGGTGCAGCAAGAATGCTGCACCCGTGCCTGGATGAACGCCACCTGTCAAGTGATCCGACGGATTAAATGTAGCGGATTAAATGCGAGAGCGACAGGATTAACGTGCGGCGGGCTGGGGGTCGTATGGTCCGTCCGATCGGCGGATCCGTTCGGCGGGATTAACATGCGGCGAGCCATGGGGCGTGTGGTCCGTCTGATCGTCGGATCTAACGAATGGGATTCACTTGGACCATTGAAACATGTTGTTACTGTAGCGGCTACAATAACAGCCATTTGGTGGTCCGAGTGAATCCCGTCCGTTTGATCGATTGAATCGAACGGCAAAAAAACATTTCGCTGTTACTGTAGCCGCTACAGTAACAGCGAATTTGTTTTGGGTCGTTCGATTCCATCGATCCAACGAATGGGATTCATCCCAAACCAACGGAATCCCAACCGTTGGATTGTTAGGGATTGAACGGCCCAAAATAAATTCGTTGTTACTGTAGCGGCTACAGTAACAGCGAAATGATTTTATGCCGTTCGATTCAATCGATCCAACGGACGGGATTCATCCGGACCACCAAATCGCTGTTACTGTAGCCGCTACAGTAACAGCATGTTTCGGTGGTCCGGGTGAATCCTGATCGTTGAATCTGACGATCCGACGGACCGCACACCCCCGGCTCGCCGCACGTTAATCCCGCCGAACGGATCCGTCGATCGGACGGACCGCACGACCCCCAGCCCGCCGCACATTAATCCGCCACTCCCGCATTTAATCCGCTGCATTTAATCGCCGGATCACCTGACAAGTGGCGTTCATCCAGGCACGGGTGCAACATTCTTGCTGCACCTGAGGTCCAGGCTCCCCGTCCCCATATATATATATATATATATATATATATATATATATATATATATATATATATATATATATATATATATATATATATATATATATATATATATATATATATATCTATGTGTGTGTGTATATGTATATATATATCACTTTTAGAAAAGTTCGGAAAGATGAATGACGGTTCCATAGAACCCGCTCTGCCTTGACAAACCATTTCTAAAAGAACTATTGTGATTTTTGTCTTTGCATGCAAAAATACTCTTTGCTAAATAATATGAGCATATTAATAATTTGATTTAATCCCGATCTTGCCAGTTTAGGACGATTATCTTCCAACAATATTTGCATTACGTTCATTTTGTTAAGGTCATAATGAAGTACAATCTTTCATTTTAGGCCCAAATCCGAACCAACCCAACCCGAGTTGGTTTGCTTCCGGGTTGGCCCAAACCCGAACCAACCCGACCCGAGTTGCACCCCTAATTTCAGTATTTAGGGCTGAAAACCAGCCGAGCCGAAATTTGGTCTGTTTGAGCTCGGCTTGGTTGTTCAAGCTTGGGCTTAACTTGATTAGTAATCAAGCAGAGTTGAACCGAGCCGAGCTTTGATCTGTTTGAGTTTGGCTGGTTTATTAAATGGGACCAAACTCCAAGCTTGAGCTTGGCTTGTTTAGTGATCGAACAAACTTGAACAAGCTCTTACCGAGGTTGTTTACAAAATATATAATAAATAAAAATATTGGACTACATATATTTTGCGTATTCATGTCTTTTATGAGTTTGTTCGTGAGTCTATTCATGATCCCTAAACTAACATGTTTAGGAGCCCAACAGATCCAGGTTTTGGCATGTTTTTTGAGTTTGGCTCGTTAATTAAATGAGCCTAAACTCTAGGATTGGGCATTGCCCAATTAGTAATCAAACAAGCTTGAACGAACCAAGTTAACTGTCTATGTACATAGCGCTCTCTCTCTCTCTAACCTGCATTTTTCCGATAAAGAAGCATTACTAGTTTGAAGAATTTCCAGGTTAGTTTTTTTTTTTTTCTCTAAATGTTTTCTCTTTTTACTTACATTTTTTTTAGGGATTTTTGCATATAACCCCTAGCCAGTTCTGACATTACAAATAAACCCTTCATTTTTTAAGTTTTATTAGGGGTGGCAATGGGTTGTGTCGGGTCGGGTTCGTGTCGCGTCTAGTTTCGGGTCGTGTCCAAAACCCCTAGACACGGACCCAACCAGTTTAACTAATCGTGTCTAGACCCTAAACCCGTATCCGACCTGTTTATAAATGGGTAGACCCGTTAGACCCGTTTACCACATGGGTCTATTTAGTTGACCCGATCCAACCCAATCCGACTCGACCCGACCTGACCCGATATGATCCGTTGATACTACATACTACAGTATCAGATTGTGGGTAGACCCAACCCGACCCGACACGACCCGTTGAATCATAATCGGGTCTACCGTGTCCAGACCCTAAACCCAGACCCGACCCGTTTATTAAACGGGTCTACTGTGTCGACCCGTTTACGACCCGAACCCGTTTAACCCAGACCCACATCCGCTAACTTCATGTCGGGTCGGGTCAGGTCTGCCGTGTCGGGTCCGAAATTACCAGCCTTAAGTTTTATGAATAGCCCCCTCACATGCTCTGATATTTGATAAAATCCTCCCACTGTTACCTTTTTACACTATCTTGTTTAGTTTCTTGGCATTGAGAGATCATATTGAAACCAACGTACACTTCTGGATCGATGGCCACAAGGTCTTTGGATTAAACAATAATAGAGAAAGGGTATGGAAATTTATAACTTGGTTGTTGGGCCGTGGCTTGCAGATTTTCATGCAACCAAGTCTTTGTTGCTCTTGGTTCTTGATTACCGAATTCGTTTAATTGAGACCCCGGTTGATTTGTTTATAATTAAATGATCAAATAACGGATCTTAGCTGATCTGTGCCCTGCTTTGCAGGTATGTAATTGAGAAAAATTAACAAGGGTAAATTACAAAAACCTCCCCTGAGCTAAACCCAATTTCACATTGGTCCCTCAACTAATTTTTTGAACAACTTGACAACCCTGAACTATGCTCCGTCTGCATATTCACCCCCTCCATCAACTTTCAGCCATCAAACTTAGCATTTATTCTGAAAATGCACTTCTCAACATGGCTAAACACATTTTCTAAATATTACTTATGCTGACTGGGACGAGGGTAGTCTAGTATAAAAATTAAATTTGACGATTTAAATTTGACGAAAAGGGTGAACATGTAGATAAAGCATAGTTTAGTGGTCAATTTGCTCAAAAAAATACTTGAGGACCAATGTGAAATTTGGTGAGTTAGTTCAGTGGGTTTGTTTGTAATTTTCCCAATTAACAAATGCAAAGGAGATGTTGCTGAAATTTTGAAAATTAATATATCTGGACTAATGTTGTATCAAAATTAATTCTAGAATGTGTTGTTGATGGGGTAGTCATGGGCCATTAGATTGGGCAATAATAGTACTAGGAATTTGGGCATGATTATTCAACTCGTGTAGTTTGTTTCGACGGATATGTATTCTGATAGCTGGTGTATACCAGTTATCAGTGATGTATTCTGATTACTGAAGTATTCATATACTTCAGTATTAGAATTTGTATGCTATAGACAAAAATATAAATGGGCACGAACGTGCACAAAGACCGAGTAGTTCAAGGATATAATGGTTAAAAAGTTGGCTACAAGGTTTTTGTTTTTGCAAAAAATCAAGATATGTGAAAGGATTATTAATAAAACTTACGAAGTGAAGAGGTTATTTATAATATTAATATCAATACAAGGGAGGTGCAAGCAAAAATGCATATAGTAATGCGTGGTTGTACAAGAATATACAGCATGTGTACAGGTTTGTTCTTGGCATGTGGTGCCAGCTGGATCTCATGAGTTGTTACTTCCTCAAAGAGGGATTGGTTCCATGCTCCACTAAACTACATGTGTTGTACAATAATAAGGGTGCTGATGAGAAAACCCATCTCTCTCATCGCTATATAGAAGCCACATGGCAACTCAAGAGACTGAATGCTCTCTCTCTCTCTCTCTCTCTCTCTCTCTCTCTCTCTCTCTCTCTCTCTCTCTCTCTCTCTCTCTCTCTCTCTCTCTCTCTCTCTCTCTCTCTCTCTCTCTCTGAATGCTCTCTCTCTCTCTCCTGAACAGTTTATACCGCTTTTTTGTTTGGGGGTACTTAGTGAGAGGTCTCTGAAAAAGATAAGTTTCAGATATAGGATTGCCAAATTGTCATAACAAAAATAGACGAAAATATTCTTATTGTTTTTGGAATTTAGATTTCATGCCACTCCATTTTAAAACGATACCTAAACCAAACTCCTAAAATCTATAGGCTTTGAGATGAACCCTAAACTTAGACCGAACTTAAACCAAATCCCTTTCCTTCTCGTCTCCGCTGCTCGCTAGCCCGCTACCACCACCGTCGCCATCTCTGATGCTCGTGTTTGCCTCCGCTACCACTACTCGAGCTCGCCTTGCCGCCGCTGCTTAAGAAAAATCTAGAGAAAGGGAAGAGGACATGGGTGAGGTCGTTTTGGACATTTGGTAGTCTTTTTCACTGAAATTGATATGTTCTCAGGACCTTAGGCTAAATTGCTATATTGTTCGCCATTTTCACCCCATTGGTCTATTGTCAGGGACCTTAGACACATTACTCTTTTTTTTATTTATTATTGTGTGTGTGCGTGGTGTGGTGGGGTTCCCTGAGTTGGTCCCAGTCCTTGCCCCTGGTTCCCACCCACTAATTTGTTTATATTTGACACCGCACATGCCTTCTAGCTAATCTGAGCCAAAAGCGCAGACTCCATTGGGGGGGGGGGGACCATTTCTTGTTATCTGATCGTGTGAGTACCAAATTTCAGGAAGTTTTCTTACTTCAGTGAGAACATAGGCAACTCATTAAACTACTGTATCTTTTTTAAGTCTCCCCAACTAATTTAAAAATTACCCAAGGCTCCTCCATTTTTCACATTTGGGTTTTTTTTTAAAAAGGGTACAATTATATAAAACTCATAGTTTTCCAAAAGCAATGCCACGCTAAAGGCAACCCAAGGTTTTTCCACACCCTTTCCCTACCTCCCCTGTTGTTGGTGTCCATGCTGGCAGACGCCCACCAACGACATTGTCGGTCTCGTGCTGGTTGCCACTCATCTGAAGCCTCCTATCACATCCAACCCACCACCACCGCCTCCTTCAATCCTCTCTCTCTCTCTGAAAAAACAATGACCCTACCTTGGCTAGGTTCCACTACTGTACATTCAGCCATTGGATGTCGATTGCATATACAACTCACTCGATCATTGGAGATAAAGTGATCAATAGTGGCCGAATGTCACTACAATGCACTCAGTCTCCTACAATAGTTGTAGATGCATTCAGCCTCAAATGGCTGAGTACAGAAAGAAAATAAAGGAAATGAGACAGCAGTGGTAGATTGCATAGGACCGCCGATGGCAGATGCAAGTGGCAGCCACAGCACTAGTGACAATGGTGATGGGCATGAATTACCTTATCAATAGGCTCCGTTCGCATCTGGGGTATGCTGGATATTTCTTACAAATTAGAAACTACAGTAAACTTAGCACCGTTTCAAAAAACCTCACTCAAACCCACCCACACATATGATGGGTAGCTTTCTTTTCTATAAATTAGGGGCTACCTCTCAATAAACTGAGAGTTGTATGAGAGCTTATATTCACACACCGAAGTTAACTCTCCACACACCAGTTTTTTAATACAATCCACCCCAAATTTAAAAATCTCTTATCTTGCTCATACACACCACATAATTTCTATAAACCCTAATATACCCTCCACCTTTCTCAATACACTCCACCCCTTTTTTCTTCCTCCTTCCTTCTCTCACCCCCAACCCTAACCCCTTCCACCTTTCTTCTCTCGGCACCCGACGCCCTAGCATTCTCTCCAGCCACCGACGAGCTCCTTTTTGCCCCCATGTTGTAGGATCCTCACTCGGCAATAGCACTGCCGAGCTCCTCTCCTCCCTTGGTGCCCTAGCATCCTCCCCAAGACACCGTTGAGCTCCTCTCCCTCCAAGTAATTTTCTCTCCACCCATTTTGGTTTCAAACCAAAACCCCACCCCACCCTCTATGGACCCCCAGAACGAAGGAAGTTCAAGATCAAGATATGTTCGGTTGGTCAGGGCTGAACATAGAATAGTGTTCTGTACTGGTTAAAGAACATGGTGTTCTTTCTCGTTGGCAGAACATAAACCAATTCATTTATCAACAAAACATACTATTGCTTGTTCTTTTCTGGTTGGCCAAACACACTAGTACCTATTTAACCCTGGTCGGTCGCGGATCGGGAAAAAAAATGATGTCTTACCACCTCCATGCTAGCTTCCTTCCAGACGACTAGTTGCTTGTCCATGCTAGCATCCTCTAGGACAACACATTATTTATCCATTGCTTAAAAATGTATGCGAGTTAGGGGAAGGATGTGTTAGGATTAGAAGAAGGATGAGAGGAGGGGAAACGTTTAACATAGTAGTGTGAAGAGAAAACAACGACTAATGTATTGCTTGCTATAAATGGCATTAGGATAAATTTACACGGAGGTAAAATTGTAATAAAAAAAATTTAAAATGTTGAGTGGAGAACAAAACCTTGGTGTTCAAATAAAATTTCTAGGGGGGGGGGGATTAGCAAGAAGCCCTTCTTAGAAGATCAATTAGGGTTGCAGTCATGACAAGCTTTTCCTTTGAGCTCAAACCCCTGTGGACGAAAACGTCCCTCACCTTGCTTTGAATTTAGGCATTATGCGCTCATCCTAAGCTGCTGCCGCTACCAGACCTAACTGAACCACCCACCACCGACGCCGGACCTAACAGGGATCTAGAGACCATGGGATGTATCCTAGACGTAGAAATCCCAACGTAAACCGAACCCAGCCACTGCTTGCGCCCTCCGACTCCGCTGCCTCCTTCACCGCTGCTCATTATTGATCTGAGAGAGAAGAGGGCGGTCTCGGGATTAAAAAAAAAAAAAAAAAAATCCTACTGTTGGGTTGGTTAGAGGGGTTGGAGCTCAAATGAAAACTTCAGTGGGTTTATCCTAATGTTGGGAACCTTAGAGGGGTCTTAGGCTATCAACCCCAAAAGACCCTAACGAAGTGGACTACCTCGTCATAAAAGAAATTATCACAAGGTCATGCCAAGTGCAAGCTGGAAGGATTTGTATCACGGCGGCATTTCCAATTACAACAGAAAATACAACACATAAACACTAAGAACACCCGTCTCACAAAACGTTTACATCACAGCCGTCCATTTGATACCCTTACATTTCTTTTTGTTTGCCATTTTTCTTGCCTACTCTTCACACAGAAGATGAGGCAAAAATTTCGACTCGCAAAAAAGGTCCCCATAGGTTAATTCTCATGAAAACATAAATAACACACAAAACAGGATAACTTGCAACATCTACGAGTCCTCATAGAACTTTAAGCTGCTAAGGATAAATACGACCGTCAATCTCAGACGTAGCTGTCGATTAGTGACTTCCTCATCTCGTCAACAATCGAGCTAGGTTGAGCTTCTCTCAGCTTGAAGACGCTTTCGATCACAGAGAGCTCAGTTGCTGTGGTGTCTGCCCCGCAAAACGCCGTCCAGTCGTTGACGGTCATACCAGCAGCAATGACCTCGCTGCCTCTGTTCACGGTTCCGGCAACAAGTGGGACTTGTAGAAGGGTAGAGAGCTCGTCGAGGTCTTCGATCGATGTGTGTGGATGGACCTGTTTCGTTGATATTGATGAGAATCAACCGATGTCGATTATCATTTTACTCATTAATCATGATGAGACGAGAAAAAAGGTTTGGATTACTGACCAAGCCTCCTCTGTTGGAGAACGCACAATAACTGCCAACGAGAATGTTGCCTGCAATCGTCTGCCTAAATACTTCAACTCCAAGAACATCTGCAATCAGCTCTTCTGTTTCCTGAAATTTTGAACAGACCAGAGTGTGAACCATCTGCAACAGAATCCAGAATTTAAAGAGAGTTCAGGTCCTCTACGGTTTTTGGCACCTACGGTCGGTGACAGTAGACCCCCAATGTAATGCATGTGCCCCGAATGGCATCGCAACCATTGGAGTTGAATGCGATTCATGGGAATGACCCGATGGCAAGCACCCCCAACAAATGAATCTCACCCGTCCCATGAATAGCACTCAGCACAACCGCTGCGATGCTATTCATTACATGTGGCACACACTGCCCGGCTACTGCTGCCAACTGTAAGTTCCCTGAACCGTGGAGGATCCGATCTCATTTAAAGAATATAGCTACTAAGTTACAAGCCCTAAACAAAAATGAATGACGAAGGACTCATAAAGCCAAACCCAAATAGATGGGACATGGCTTAATGGTTATGGTAGCTACAAAGTTGCAACCTAGTAGACAAAACCAAGAACAGAATTACAACCAAGTAAACAAAATCAAGAAAGTATCATACATTCAGACTTCATTCCAAATTCATGAGCAGATAGGATATACATTGCACTAAAGTAAACGGCAAAATTTGTAACATACATTTAATGCCTATTTCTGTAGATAAAAATTGTATGTCTTGGTTCCACGGCTAGGACTGTCAGGGGCTGAGCTTTGTTTGTGCTTGGGTTGGGCTGTGTTTGGACAAGGTTTCAGGTCCAAACGTGAGTTCAGGTCGAGCTCGGGCCATATT
Organism: Chamaelirium japonicum; assembly: GCA_947650365.1. Lineage (NCBI taxonomy): Eukaryota > Viridiplantae > Streptophyta > Magnoliopsida > Liliales > Melanthiaceae > Chamaelirium > Chamaelirium japonicum. Next base: position 117,409,973 of record OX393550.1, read on the forward strand.
AAGCACAACTCGTTCTAGGCCATATATAAGCAGAGAACAATATAAGTTTGAACGTCAGAAGTCAAATTGTATTGTTGCTGAATATCTATTTTTATTCTTTGAAAGCACGTGTTTGCCGCTTCATTTATCTGATTTATACTAATTGTTTCTTTATCTTCGTTCATGGACAATTGTCTTTGTTGCTTCATTTTTCACTATGTTGCATTGTACCGCTCATGGTTAAAATAATGTGAAATGGATGAGGTCAGGCTAGTGTAAGGAGAGAGAATCTAGTATTATGTGAGTGCAAAATATAAAAGAGGGAATAATAAGAAGATAAAAATTGGTCATGTTCATATTTCAAAAAGATTGTGTGAGTAGTGGATACAAGTCATGGTAGGATCATCCCTACTATCACAATATGAACAATTTCCCTGTAGCTTGTGAAGGATGATCCTAATTTGGGATTTGTGTTGAAGGAGCAAAATTTTCACATGTTTTGGCTCTAATTCGGGTTGGCCCGAACTCGGCCCGATGCCCGAAGAAGGAAAATGGGATGAGTTTGGGCTGGACATGTTGGCAAAACTTTGAGCCGACCTCGGGCTTGGGATAGCCACCTAGAGTTCGAACGGGTTCGGGCAATTCTTGACCAACCTATCCCAGCCCGATTGATAGGCCTATCCACGGCTGCTAACCAATCATATGGGTACGGCACCCGCACATTTTTTCGAAAGAAAAAAAACAGAAGCATGCCCACACTTCCTTTCATATTGTATGAGCTACTACTTAATATCACTCTATAAATAAAACTTACCAACTCACAATAACATAAAAAATTTACAATCGAGCCTCCTCCCATCTATTTGGGATCGGCTTTATGAATCCTTCACCATTCATTTTTGTTGAGGGAAATATAAAGTCTGATTGAGATTTGAACTTGGGTTACGGGATCCAGAGCCTAACGTCCTAATCCCTAACCAATAGACTGTAGGACCGGACAATAAATTTAGGATGAGACAGGCTCCAACTCTCAACCTCAGGATCACTCTGTGCTGGATTTGAACCGCTTAAAATGAAAAATTAATGCACAAAATAAAACTTACCCTGTCCAGATCAGTATGCGTTAGAGCAACATGGTCATTACAAGCTATGCAATTCCCTAAAGCAGAAAGTCTTTCGTCGATTCGCTGAACAACCACTTGGTCCGGTAGACTGTTTCTCAAGTGCTGAAGCTCTGTAACAAAAAAAAAAGTGCAATAATTTCATTAAAATGTCTTTGCGGAGTAAATTGGTTATGTTTAACTAAAACCATGCAACCCATGCTTAGTTTTTTACGTGACTAATTTCTCTTTATAGGCGTATGCAGTAGCTACATATCACAGAGGAGAAAGAAAATCCTCCAAAAGTTTATATGACAGCAGGTATATGGAGATGAAAAAAAAGTCAACGCACATTTAAGTTGAAACTAAAGAAATATAACTAATATGAACTAAACAGCATTTTAAGCTTCATCCAGTAATAGCTCCCTTGAATCTAACATGCATAATCCAATCTCCAGGAAAATCAATTCAACAAATTATGAAAAAGCTCCACATTCAAGTGTTAATCTGGACATGTTATAGGAGACCAATGATTACTGGAAGTGCACATCTTTTCTTTTCTTTTTTTGACATCGGCAAGTGTCCAAAAACCTTTCGGGCAATAGACCCACTTCGGGCTTGTACTAATCCCTCTGGGAATACACGAAGGCTCACTCGGAAGGCATGTATTTGCTAACAAATCATGAAGTGTGACTATAGTTAGTATATGACAAAGATTTCACGAAATGACGGGTTGTCACTTGTCACAAGGAACATACAATTTTATTTTTGGCAAATTTCAAAAAGCTCCCATGACCTATCCACCCAACTTTTTTTTTGAGCAATTTGAACCCTCAACTATGCTTTTTCTACATTTATACATTTAGCACCCTCAGCCAATTTTTTATCCCGAAAATACCCTTAATAATTTCAAATAACACTCAAATGATTTTGGAAATGTTTAACTTATACTTCGTAGGGCCTCTGTTATCAAAATTTTTGATTTTTTGAATAAGTTTCGATTAAAACACAACTTATTTAGTAAACATTCGCTATGCGACCTTTTTCTGATTTTTTAAAAAAGTCACGATTTTCACATTTTAATCCTGATTAACTGCGTTTTAATCCCGTCATGTATTGCTCAAAAATCTTATTGTAACACACACACACACACTATATATATATATATATATATATATATATATATATATATATATATATATATATATATATATATATATATATATATATATATATATATATATGTGTGTGTGTGTGTGTGTGTGTGTGTGTGTGTTTTAAAACTCTACCGTTTGTTTCCCAACTCTTTCTCGATTTTTCCGACTTCTACCATAGCTGATTTTTTCCCGACTTCTGACTTCGTAACTATGACTAGGACAAGGTTATTTTTGGAATAAGAGTTGGTAGAGGTGGGTAAATGCAGACAGACCATAGTTCAAAGTTCAAATTGCTCAAAAAAAAAACGAGGGACAAATATGAAATGTGTATAGTTCAGTGGGAGTTTTTGTAATTTTCCCTTCCCTTTTTGATGAAGAGGAGATGAATGTTCCTTTTTTGTGTGCTTGATATTATATTTTGGTATGGGAGTGCTACTGTTCCGTTCACAGTCATTACAGAATACAGATTGATACTGAATCGTACAGGTCACTTCACAATAAATGCCAAATTTTGTTCACAACTTCCTCCACCAAATTTAGCATTCATCCACCATAACAATAAAATTATTTGGTCATTGTTTAGAATACCTATTTTTATGACTTATTTTAATGAAACATTGAGCATGCATACCTCAAGGTCTACCCTTGCCTTTTGACAGTGAGAGCCTATCAATTTGACCTAATTATATTTCAGATACTTTAGTGTTTTGCTCATGGTTAGGTCTAGTCCATCCACAAGCAAAATACACTACAGAACTATATAAAATATAGTACATAATGTTTGCACGGTTTCTTGAAAATCTATAGGATGTCTATTTTTTCATAATAGTAATTGACACATTTAAAAAGAGTTATTCACATTGCTAAAATTCTATATTACTGTTCTCATTAACCTGCTGCTTTTATATTGTTGTAAGACACCTCTTTATTTTCTTTTTGAATTAGGAAAAAAAATAATTATATTAGTAAGATGAAGTAATTTCAGATAGTCTGGCATCCAATGCCATGGTTGTATACTTCTAAGTGGGCACATAGGTTAAAACCATACACTTGAAAAAGGTCTATATTCCCAAAGGAAATAAACCTTTTAGTTTCAAAAATTTTAGACCTGGCTTCTTTGTAACTGCATCTATAAATTCATAACTTCTATTATGTCTAAGAGACTTCACGTGGTCTTTAGTAAACTGATATCTCCTAATCAGTCTGCTTTTATCAAGGGAAGAAGAATCAGTGACAATAAACTCCTCACTCATAAGTTAATCAAAGACTGTCATACGAATAAATCCCCAAAAAGGGCTTGTCTAAAATTGGACAATGTGAAAGCTTTTGACCCTGCTAACAGATCCTTCCTTCTACATGCTTTAAAATGGCTTAGCTTCAACAACACTTGGAAATCTTGGATAAAAGGATGGATCTGGGATCCTACTTTCTCTGTGCTGATCAAAGGCTCCCTTGCAAGATTTATTACTTCTAACCGTGGGATTTGACAAGGTGAACCTCTCTCCCCTCTTCTCTTTACAATTATTATGGAATGTCAATCACTTGATATCGAATGAGTTATTGGTAAAAAATAGTCAAGCTACAAAGTCAAACAAGGACCTATTTCGCACTTTGCTTTTGCAAATGACCTAATAGTTTTTATCAAACCAACTAGCTCTTCACTTCATAAATTGATTGAATATATTGATCAATTTGGATTACAATCAGGTTTGATGGTAAGTAAAGAAAAAAGTCAGATTTTTTTCACTAAGTCCTGTGCTGATCTCACAGGGTTTGCAGTGGATGCTGGCCTCACAGTTGGTTCTTTGCCCCTCAAATACCTTGGACTTCCCCTCACCTCTCGTAAAGTTAAGGCTAGACTTTTCAGACCTCTTTTAGAGAAAGTTTCCAAAGCTATTAGTTGTGGCCTTCAAGGTTCCGTTCTAGAGGAGGAAAACTGGAACTTATTAGATCAGTGCTTCAAAGCTTCTCCTACTATTGGATGGAGTCTATTGAAAAACAGTTCAGAATTTTTTTTTGGGGGATTCTAGCAAGACACATGTCAAATGGGATGTGATCTGTAGGCCTAAAATAGAGGGGGGGGGGGGGGGGGGGGGGGGCTTGGTAATAGAAGACTTTCTGACATTGATAAGGCAAGTGAGCTCAGACTTGGAATTTCTTAACTGATTCAAATTCTCTTTGGTCTGACTGGATGAATCAAAGGTATCTTGGTAGTACTTTCTGGCAGTGTTTTTAGAGGCGGGGGCGTATGGCGGGGCGTTTTGCCTGCTGTGGGGCGGGGCGTAAGCCTCAGGGCATGGGGCGTAAGCCCCATGAATTTTTATTTTTTTAATTAAAAAATATATATAGAAATAAATAATATTATATAAAAAAGTGAAAATAGATTAAAAAAACAAAATAAAAAAAAACTATGAGCAAAGTTATTAAACAAAGCATTTAAGCCTACAAACATGGTTGATAAATCACAAATATATAAAAAATGAAAATAAAAACGAATTTGTCATTGTCTTTCAATATCATTTAAGATATAATTATAAGTTTCTAACCAAAATTCAAACTATCAATGTTTATATTTCATAGATTCTACCATTCCATACATGATATAGAACCAATTTAAAATAACTTTAGTTCCCAAAATATCATAATCGTCATCCAAGAGATTAAGACACATATAAAAGATCACACGGTAGTAATCAAATTATTTTTTTTTCAACTATGCAAACAAATTCCAATGGAGCGTTAGCCCAGGCCATTAGGGCGTAAAAGGCGTGCCCGGGCGTTCGGGGCGTACGCCCCAGTGGTTTGGGCGTAAGCCCCATGGGAAAAAAGCCCCAGCTGGAGTCGCCCCGAGCGTTTTAGGACCGCCCCACCCCGGGGCGAGCCCCGGGCGTACCTTGGGGCAAGTTTTTTAAAACACTGCTTTCTGGGATACTACTCCAACATCAACTGACTCTTCGGTTTGGAAAGGTATGCTTAATTCCAGGCAGCTCATAGTTTCTCAGCTAAGGTACCCTATGTCCAATAACTCTTGTACAAATTTCTGGTATAAACCATGGCTTTATGGGCATAGTCCTCTTGAAATAGTTGGTTTTAACTCAATGATGGAACATGATATGGGCAAAACTCTTATTAAAGACCTGATTGAAAATGATGCTTGGGATCTTCCCCCTCCAAAAAATTATTAAATAAAGGCTATGTTTGATGAGATTAAAACAATTAAGATTTCTACAAGCTTGGATGAAGAAATCAATTGGAAATCTGGTGATTCCTTTTCTTTCTCTTCTGCTTGGGACTTTTGCAGAGAACTACACCCTTCTGTTGATTGGGCTAAAATGATTTGGCTATAACCTATTGATGCAGACGAGGCCTACTACGTGCAAATTTTCACAGCTGATCGTGTATTTTCATCCCCTCCAGAGATCCACGAAGCCGATCGTCGATCCGTCTGTATCAGTGGAAAGCTCATTCGAAGATCTAAAACTTTGGTTTTTATTTTATTTCGATCCGACTGACGGATCTTTAGTTATTTGTCTTTTTATTTCTGGTTTGGGTAGGTGCGAGCCATGTTCGCATCCGGTTCGAGCCACAGATGCCGAACTGACTCGTTTCTATGTTAGGTTGCTAGCCGTAGGATCTTAAGTTAGATTAAATCTCAATGGATGAGATTCAAAGGAAGATCAAAACCCTACATCCTAGCCAACCGAACACCCCACCCGACCGGCTCCTCTCTCTCCCGCGACACACCCGCGTCCCCCTCTCTCTCTTCCCGCGGTCTCCTCTCTCCCTACCCGCGCGTCCCTCTCTCTCTCCTTCCTTCCTTTTTTGTGTTTCTTTGGTTGTTTCCCCTATAAATCCTAAAACCCTAATTGCAAAAGGGATGATGATATGAATTGAAACCCTAGAACGGAGAAGCGTGTGCGCTTGTTCGATGTATCTTTCGAAGACTCTTCCTCGCATCTAGTCTTTTCTTCCTTCGCACGCTTCTACCTCGTCGCCTCGCTTTTCGTCTACGACTTCGCGGAAGATCGACGCGGAGTTCCTCCATCTTCAAAGATCAACTCGTCTCGGCTTCTTCAACCTTTCTTCTGGACCACGCTCCCTCTTCCGCCCCTTCATCTGCAACAACGGAGCATCGGATAGCCGCCGGCATTGACCAAAGCACGGTTTGGATCATCCTCTGATACTTTCATGTGATAGATCTTATTTTCCAACCGCCCTTATTGCTGATTTTTATATTAGGGTTCCAAATATTCGGCTTCTGAAGAATCTCATCCATTAGGGTCTATCGATTAGATCTACGGTTGTTCTTTGAAACATTGACTTTGTTATTTGAGATTGTGATCGTTCTTATTGCTGGAATTTGGTTATTTAAATATGAAATTAAGTATTATCTTGTCAGTTTTTATTACTTCGTTGAATTAAATCTGCTTGGGCATGAATGAATGATGATCCGTGATTGTAGGCTTTGCTGAAATTTGATTAAGATATTCTGAAATCTGATTTTACTGTTTAAAATTCAGCACTTGAGTTTATTTAAGCATTCGCATCACATCACCTATTCCTCCCAGAATGTCAATCACTTGGTGGAGTCTGTGGAGAGTTGAAATAGCCCGAGTTTGGACACTTTAAAGAAAAAGGAATTCATCTTGCAAATCAATGTTTCTTATGTGGTGCTGAAGAAGAATCTTGTACTAATCTATTCTTGTGTTCCTTCTCTTTTATGAATTGGAAGAACTGCTGCAGGGTTTTGAACCTCCCTTTCTTCTACAGTTACCACTTACCAGACATCAACCCCTACATGAACCAGACAGGGGCCTTTAAATCTATTCAAACTTCAACGTGTACTTTTTAGATTATCAGTTCTTAGCACTATCTACAGCTTGTGGGAGGAATGAAATTTAAGAGTTTTTGAAAATGAATCTCATTCTAGCAAGATGGTCTGGAATAAAACAGTAGCTTATATCAGAGATATCATTGTTTGGCACAAGGATCAGTAGAAGATTCTACATTCTGAAGACCAAGACATCTTTCAAAAATGGCTCAAATCTTCTTGCTTGTTTCTTCAGTAAATTGGAGTTGGTCTGTGGCTCTTTTGTTTTGTTTTGATGTAAGCCTTGCCCTGCTCAATTTTGAGTTAGGTTCGCATTTAGTTTTTTTTTTTAAGTCTTGGCCTGCTCTAATAGTAGTACTATAAAGGTTAGGCTGACTTGATTGCATTGTTCTCCCTTTATTTTTAATAAAATACCTTACTTTTTAAAATAAAAATTCTATTACCAAGTAATCTACCATAAAGAACAAGCATCCCACCCCCACATTTATTAAATCACCAGACCCTCCCCACTCTTCTGCATTAGCATAATGAAATCCATAAAATCATCCTAAATGTTATTTTGCTGCTAAGTTATCAAAGCTCTCCCCTCAAATCTTCAACCAAAAGTTATGCGATATTCGATCTCATTTAGGCTTATCAATGATAAACCAACCCAAGCCATGAGAACTAGAGATGGAAAGATCCCAAAAGTGTCCGTCTCTAATTATCAATATAAATCGATCCCAGCCATGAGAAAATAGAGGTGGCACAAGAGCTGCACAACCACAAGATTGTCAATGAGGATCAGTAACTTTCCCCAGATTCCCCCAGAGGTGCAGAATTTGAGAATGTGTACAATATTTATCCTTATGTTGCCACAAATCACAAGGCTACCTACCATGATATGATGAGAAATGCTCGAAGCAATGTGATAGACAAAAGAAGGAATGGTTCAATTAAAGGAATCATAAATAGTAATATAAACAGAAAAGGAAACCAAATGTCTAAATTTTCAAATAATAATCTATCCTGAAAAGAAAACTAATGTATTAAAAGCGACACATATTTTGATTTTTTTTTTTTCATTCTTGGAACTTGATTCCTAAAAAATAGTACCACATGTTAATATCATGAAAAGGCATAGTTTCTAGTTGTTTTCATGTTTGTGGATGTTAGCATTCACTTTTATCTTTCTTTGGTTATGAAAAACTTAAGTTACTTATGGGTTGGAACCCACTCAATCCTCCCTTCATGTCTCCTCTGTAGATATGTCTTTGGTGTTGGCAATGTTTGAGAAGTCGGTCTCAGAAGGACGGTGTGATGCGTGCCGCATACGGTATGACAGGGAAAGGATTGTTGGAATGACTACAAACTGTGACAGGTACGGATCATTTTACTCTTTTATGCTCTGTAACTATCCTTTAGTTATCATTAAACAAGAAAACACAAGTGTCAAATGGGAAGTCCAAGACATAAGCAGAAGCTAGGAAGCACATTAAACGCACTATAGTGATTGAATGGAACCTTGCGTACATAATTGAACTACCTTCTGAGTTAGCTGATGAAAGTGTGAGTATGACTTTACAATGGTGTCTCCCTCCCCACTTGTGCTATAGATAAGCAATCTACGGGTTTCGTTCTTGTAAAGCTCATTGTTGCATAACATTTACGGTTCTGCACTGGTACTTGAGCACAAGTAGTTTAGACAGTATGGGAATGTTTTGAAATATTGATTCCTTAACCAACCAGTGTAACCGACCAATAACACCACATTTAGCATGTATGATTTAATAGATTTATACATCCAAATCCTCTCTCTCTCTCTCTCTCTCTCTCTCTCTCTCTCTCTCTCTCTCTCTCTTTACCTTTGTAAGATATCTAGGAATGAATGTTGACATTTTTTTTCATCTATATATATATATATATATATATATATATATATATATATATATATATATATATATATAGGGCCGATCCAGTGAGAAACTCCTTATTTACGAAACCATGTGCGAAACCCCCCTAGAGGTTTTAGAATTTGATGAAACTTGGTAGGCATACTACCTATGCCATGTTGATCATCCTCAGAAATTTTCATCAAATTCTAAAACTTCTAGGGGCATCAAATTTGATAATCAAGTTAACGGTTTTTATGAACGGTCGGTAAATTTCTAACATTTGATGCCCCTAGAGGTTTTAGAATTTGATGAAATTTTGTGAGGATGATCAACATGGCATAGGTAGTATGCCTACCAAGTTTCATCAAATTCTGAAACCTCTAGGGGGGTTTTGCAAATAAGGAGTTTCTCACTGGATCGGCCCTCTATATACATATATATATATATATATATATATATATATATATATATATATATATATATATATATATATATATATATATATATATATATATATATATATATATATATATATATATATATATATATATATATATATAGAAGGGTAAGTTTGTATGCCCATGCATTGAAGGCTTCAATGTATGCTTCCTCTATTAACATACATAGAGGTTTCCAAATTTGCTAATTTTTTGTGAATGTGATATCTATGTTAAGATGATCATCCTAAAAAAAAATCAGCAAGTTCTAAAACCTCTAAACATTTCAAATAAGCTCATCAAATTATGGTTGAAATGAACGGCTGATAAAGCTTCTAACATTTTGATGAACCTAGAATGTTCAGAATTTGTTGATTTTTGGTGAATATGCTATCTATAGCAATATGATCACCCTCACCAAAAATCAGGAAATTCTGAAACCTCTAGTTGCATAAAAATGATAGAAGTTGTATCGTCTATCCATTTCAACCGTTAATTTGATGAGATTATTTGAAATGTTTAGAGGTTTCAGAACTTGCTGATTTTTTGTGAGGATAGTCATCTCAACATAGGCATCACATCCACAAAAAATTAGCAAATTTGGAAACCTATATGTGTGTTAATAGAGGAGCATACATTGAAGCCTTTAATACATGGGCATACAAACTTATCATTCCCCATATATATATATATATATATATATATATATATATATATATATATATATATATATATATATATATATATATATATATATATATATATATATATATATATATATATATATATAGGGTCAGGATCGGATGACCAATGAAATTTTGACTCATCTTTTGACCCATCATCCTAAACATTGGATTCGGGTTTCAGAATGTGCTGATTTTTTGTGAGGATGATCAACATATATTAGATAGCATACCCTCAAAATTTTAGTAGATTCTAAAACCTGTAGTGCCATCAAATGTTATAAAATTTTTCTATAGTCAATTTCAACTGTTGATTTGAAGAGCACATTTGATACACCTAGAGGTTTTAGAATATACTGATTTTTTGTGAGGATGATCAACATACCACAGATAGCTCCTTAACAAAAAAATCAGCATATTCTGAAGCCTGAATCCAACAATAAGGATGATGGGTCAAATAAATAAGCATAACAGGGATATGCGACTGCACAATCACATATGCTATTAGCTAAGCTTGAGTTGTGCAGTCGCACATCGCACTTGACAACATTGCATAGAGCCACCGAAATATTATCTAGTTTAACAATAACGTTAAGCAGACATACATATGCTTGATTTGTGCACCTTCTAACGAGGGAAGGCAACTAGTTAGTTTATAGTTGCTAACTAAACCTCTACTGTATTAATTTGTATATAGTGAGTACTAACTATCACAAGTTGAAAATATGTTGTCAGAGAAATTAGTCAGGAAAGTAACTATAAAATCAGTAATTTATGAGACGAGGACAAATTATCAGTCAGATGTAACATTCGACCTTCGATGTTTCTTAACTAATTGAAATTCACAGATTTACAAAGCATGAAAGCAATTGCTAAGGAAACAATGACTAATAATCTTAAAGAGACAAATGATATTGGTCCCCCCAAAAAACCAGCTTAGATTTTACCTTGGTCTGTGGTGGTGTGCGGCAAAAGAAGCCCATTCTTGTTCCCTAATTCCAGAAAAAGCAATGGCAGTTAGACAAGTGTGAGGAAATCATTGAAATCTTCTAAACAAAGTAGCCAGCTAACACTTACCGGCACACAAGCGCCCAATAATTCTAGTGCCTCCTATGGATGTTTTTACCACAGGGATAATATCGGCGAGCTCAGCTTCAAATGTGCTGGAAGTTTCCCCAAAAGGCGTTAGAAAGCATCAAAACACCAAAAAAAAAACACTTGCACTCTGTATTTCCTCAACAATCTAACCTGTAGAAATTCTCCGATCCACCAATTGCGACTAAACAATAAGCATTTGTGAGCTTTGAGAAGACGCCAACCTCACAACAGTTTTCAAATTGAATTCCTATAAAGATATACATATTAGCGTCATATCTTTACTGTTGTCAAGTTTTTTAAACCATAATGCCTCATCGAAGAGACGTCCTGATCATTGCTCAGCTTTGCAATTTAGCAATAAGCAACATACTTATATATTATATTGCTCCTAAGTCCTAACAGTATACATATCCTTAGAAGAATTTTCCGCATAGAGGTCATGATGGGATAAGGTTAATGTACAGTTTGCAAAACTTTAATCAAGATTTTGACAAGGACATATCTATACTATATACTAAAACGGAAGCCTCTCTCCCGTGTTGTGACACGTGGACGTCTTTTAAAAAGTTAGAATTCTTCTTTCGTGTGTGAACGCGGCTCCTTTTTAAATCCATTTAAAAACCAACCATAAAGATGATAAATTCTCATTCAATGATATTTAATGGTCATTTGATGTTAATCTCTCTCTCTCTCTAACAAGTGAATCACACTCACTTTAAATTTTACACTTTTTTGAACAATTGTGATGTCGTCTTTGCCAAATGGCATGCATCAAGCACATTCGGGCATTGCCCGGGTTTCTTACTAGTAAGATACTATAACCCAAAGAAAACTGAAAGCAGAAAAGGCTTCACAAAGTCAGCAACTTAGAAGACCATAATTCACAATAAGAGGCAGTTCAAAAGGCAAAGAACAACAAGAAGCCCCTAACTTTTAGAGTACCCCAGTTCCCAAAAAACCCAATATCCAAGAATAATTAGATATAAGACCTGTCATAGAAAAAAATCAATCTTGAGACGCTCGCCATAATTCCGTGGAAAAACTCTATCTAACCAAAGTCCACAGACAAAAATTGGGGGCCAGGTCACGATTAGAACAATACAATTGGAAGGCTAACATATTTCTCCAACATTTTTCCCAAGTCCCTCAGTTCTGATACATCACTTCCAATCTCCAAACAAGTTATCAGTACACAAGGAACAATCACTCTCAACAAAATCACACAAGCAATGACAGAATTTGACTGACAGACATGGGATACTTACGAGTAGCCATGATTCTGCCGGCACCAAACAGTAGCGATAGACCTGCGATGACAGAATTTTAAGAAGGAAATTCTTTTTTTTTTTTCCAAAATCAATAGAATACAATATCGAGATCGCCAATTCATATCGGGAAACAAAAAATTTTAAAAAAAAGTGAGAGGAAGGAACTCAAATCCTGAAAAATATTAGGTTGCAGACTTAAAGATTACCAATTTATATGTTAAAAAAAATTCTATTAAAAATTCCATGAAATCAATTTCGATCCTGCAGAACACCCATTGGTGATTAATCTTTCAGTGGTCGGGCCAAAAGCGACGAAAATCTACGAAAGAAGGGCACAGTCAGACTCACCGGGATCGGTAGGTCAAGCAAATGGATCCGGAACCTGGAGATATCGAGGGAGGCACGAAGGAAGTATGAGAGTACTTCCGACCTCACAAGATGAAATCTTTGCCGGATTAGGGTTTCGATCTTCTAGGTTTACTTTCGGGGTTTTATCCGGGAGCTGCCGCCATATAGCTTTCCGGTTTAGAATCTTCGGACGCGTGGGTTGACTCGTCTGAGCGTAGAGGTGCAAACGAAGCGGGTACGGATTACGGAACAGAACCGGCTGATGCGATTAGCCTTCTGTCACTCCCACTCAATTTTTTATTATAAATATCTTTTTTACCCATCAATTATTTATTTATTTTGGCTGATCTATATCGTTCGTGTATTAATTAGGCAAGTTAGAATAACAATTCGGTAACAATACATGTACAGTGACTTCTACAATGATTTTAATATAGCAGCTACAATGATTTCAACAGAATTAATTCGAACGGGAGTGAATTTACTATAGCTAGAGTGAAATCACTGTAACAATGGAACCTCTCTATCTCTCTCTCTCACACACACAAATATATATATATATATATATATATATATATATATATATATATATATATATATATATATATATATATATATATATATATATATATATATATATATATATATATATATATGAGGAATGGGATGCTGCCTATCAAAACAGCATTTTTTGCTGCTTTGAGATATTGTTTGACCATCCTAGAAGTTTTGGAATTTGATGAAATTTGGTGAGGGTGTTTTCTAGGGTAAGATGATCATCCTCACAAATTTTCATAAAATTCCAAAACTTCTATGGGGTTCAAATGGTCGAAGCAAAATCAGTCGTCTGCAGTCACCGTTAAAATCTGCAGCATTTTGCTTCGACCATTTGACCCTCTTAGAAGTTTTGGAATTTGATGAAAATTTGTGAGGATGATCATCTTACCCTAGACAACACCCTCACCAAATTTCATCAAATTCCAAAACTTCTAGGATGGTCAAACAATATCTCAAAGCAGCAAAAATGCTGTTTTTATAGGCAGCATCCCATTCCTCTATATATATATATATATATATATATATATATATATATATATATATATATATATATATATATATATATATATATATATATATATATATATATATATATATATATATATATATATATATATATATATATATATATATATATATATATATATATATATATATATATAGGGTCAGGATCGGATGACCCAGCAAATTTTGACCCATTAATAACCCAGCACCCTTTGAGGCACTTAGAGGTTATAGAATGGGCTGATTTTTTGTAGGGATGTTGTCTATGGTATGTTGATCATCCTCACAAAAAATCAGCCCATTCTAAAACCTCTAGGTGCATCAAATGCGCACTTCAAATCAACGGTTTTTTACTGTTAATTTTAACCGCTGATTTAAAGAGCACCCTTTGATGCACCTAGAGGTTTTAGAATGGGCTGATTTTTTGTGAGGATGATCAACATATCATAGACAACATGTCTACAAAAAATCAGCCCATTCTAAAACCTCTAGGTGCCTTAAAGGGTGCTGGGTTATTAATGGGTCAAAATTTTGATGGGTCATCCGATCCTGACCCATATATATATATATATATATATATATATATATATATATATATATATATATATATATATATATATATATATATATATATATATATATATATATATATATATATATATATATATATATATAGTTGGGTGTGTGTTTAAAAACCAAACAAAAACCAAAGGGTTTAATCCCAAATTGGTAAGGGGAAAAATCCCCTATCAATTTAAAAGGGATTGCCCACTTCCCCCCACTAGTCATCACACTAGAGGAGGGACTCCACTAGCTCACACACGCACGCGCGTGCCGTGCCGAGCCGCGCCGGATCGAGCATGGGCATGGGCATAGGCGGCGCGTGTGTGTGCGTCCGCGGACCCGGACACAATAGCACATCCGAAATGGGCTGATCCGTACCTGCCCTATTTTTATTTTTTGTTTTTAAGTCCTCCACCATTTATTATTTTTTCTATGTGGGACACTAGCCATTACGTGAGAAGCGCTGCATGCTAGCCGTTACGGACAGGCTCTCTGCGAGCTGTAACGTGCGGGGTTAATGGGCTTAATCGCAGCCCATGAACTGCTCCCCTCTATTAACTGCCCGAGGCCTATATAAGGCCCAGTGCAGCCATAGGGAAAACACACTCCGAAAATCAGAATTACTCTTTGCCTCTCCCTCTCCCATTCTCTCAAGCTTGTGCTGTGGTGCTGCCCTTTTGCTCCAAGGAGACTCCCTCTCTTGGATCAAACCTCTGCTGAGGTGCTGCATCCCTACTTCGAGAAGATCGTCGTCGAGTCGCTGGGTTCCTGTAAGTTGTACAAGGTTCGCAAAGCCTTCTTGGAGTCGTGCCGACGAGAAGGAGGTCGCCTGACCGGGGTTGTCGTATCTCAACCATTGCCATAAGACCCGCACGAGGGGGGCAATAAGCTTCTTGGGACAGTGCCTAGCACGCTTCAACCACAGACCAGAGTTTCTAACTCTTCCTTTGTCCTAACATTAGATCTAGATTAATCGACTTGCATCTAATAGAGAAATCTAAATAATTAGAGATAATTTAGATAGATTATTTATCTCTTTTAGAAAAGTTCGGCAAGGTGAATGACGGTTCCATAGAACCCGCTCTGCCTTGGCAAACAATTTCTAAAAAAAATTTGTAATGTGCCTTTACTTGCAAATATTATAATTGTTAAATAACCAATCGTTTAATATTAAGAATTTGATTAATTCCGAAGTTTGCTAGTTTAGGACGATTATTTTCCAACAATCCAAGAAACTTATTGTATTATTTAATCGTTCATCAATCATAAGTTTAAATTAAAGGATTAATCAACATCTTCTATTGTGCTATCTATTTGCGTGTTAGTATTATTAGACTTGTTATCGTACATTAGATTGTTTGCACGATCATCTATTAGTTGCTACTAGTTACAAAATTATTTTCTACAAAAGTTAATTGAAGCATAGATTATAGAAAAGACTAAAAGTCGTCATTGGAATATTCCACTGCCTACGGTGTCTAGAAAGGCTTGACAAACCGGCATTAAATTGCCCAATGTAGCTTGGTATTTGAGCGAACCTGGTGCTCCACCTCCTACCTAGAGCCCATCTGGCCGTTAGGATTTGGAAGTTTCATTTGGACTTCTAAAAGTCAAATCTATCTAAGTGTACTTTAAAATTAACAAAACTTATTTTTCAATCCTCAGATTTCAACTCCTCACTTTGGTCCGAAATGGTCTCACTAAACCGTGAAACCCTTAGTGCCAAACCCGAGAAGTTTAACGGGTCTAAATTTAAGAGGTGGCAAAACCAGATGCGATTCTAGCTAATCACACTTGGGTTACTGTCAGCCATAGGTGAAACCGCACCAGGAGTATCTAGTCGGTCTAGCCACACTCGTCGTACCCGAGCCTCCACTTCTCAACCTGAACCTGAATCAACTTCTGGCATTCCCACTAGGACCCCAGAAGAAATCAACTACAATGGCCTTCATAGGATCCTAGGGGCATTATCTGATATACTCTATGATATCTACTATACCATTCAAAACCCTAAGGACCTATGGGATACCCTAGAGCGTAAGTATGACCTAAATAATGTTGGAGTAAAACGCTTCAAAGCGTCAGACTTCAATAGTTTCAAAATGGTTGACTCCAAACACATGATGATCAGATTCATGAGTTTGAGAACCTAGTCCAATATCTGAAGACTAATGGTTCCACCCTTGATGAAACCTTCCAAATAGTCTGTCTTATAGATAAACTATCTGCCTTTTGGTCTGAGTTTTCTAGGCACCTAAGTCATACCCAAGGTGATCTAACCCTAACTCAAATTCTAAACTCTATTAGAATTGAGGAGCAACATAGGCTCAGGGAAAAGGGATCCTCTAAATCCAAACCTAAGGTCAACAACATAGAGGGTCAACCATCCAAGCCATTCCAAAAATCTAGACATAAGTTCCAGAAGAAACCCTTCCACCCTAAGCCTAAGCCATATAGCAAGAAGCCCTACAATAACAACCATAACCCAAACCATCCCAAGGACCAAAAGAAGAAAGGAGTGTGTTGCTGCTACGTCTGCGATCAGACCAATTACATGGCCAATCAATGCTTCTACAAGAAGGCATCACCACCTCTAAATCAAAGAAGGAATGGTCCAATGTCACCCGGCTCCCAAGTCAATATGGTGATCTCTGGAGCTGGCTCTTCTAGGACTACTTTCAGGTCTGTTCTCTTCACCCATGAAGTTAATATGACCTTTTAAACATTTGATTGATGGATTAACACAGGAGCTAACATTCATGTTTGCTCTGATCAATCTTGGTTTTCCACCTATCAGGTCTCAGGTGGAGGAGCTGTAAGTATGGGAAACAATAATGAGGCTCGTGTGTTAAGGATAGGACGGATCGACCTGAAGCTGACATTGGAGAAGAACCTAACCCTGTGCGGAGTCCACTACGTTCCGGAGATTAGGAGGAATCTAATTAGTAGATCTTTATTAGTCCAACAGGGCTATAAGCTTGTATTTGAGTCCAATAAGGTTGTAATCACCAACGGAATGAATTTTATTGGAAAATGATTTCTTTGTGATGGTCTTTTTAAATTGAATGTTTTTAACCCTTCGTCTATAATTCTGAATGTTGAGTCTTCGGTCACTTGGCACCAAAGACTAGGTCATGTGAACTATAATTCTATTATGAAACTCATGACCCTAAACATCATTCATAAATCCGATACTAAGAATCTCGACAAGTGCAAGATATGCGTAGAAGCCAAATAACCTAAGAAACCCTTTAAAACCATCGATCGAGACTCCAAAATACTTGAACTAATTCACAGCAATGTATGTAATTCTGGGAGAACCTTGAGAGGTGGCAATAGATATTTTGTAACGTTCATAGATGACGCTATAAAATATTGCCACCTATACCTTATTAAGACTAAGGATGAAGTACTCAGTAAATTTAAAATTTACAGAGCTCAGGTTGAGAACCAATTAGACTAAAATATTAAGATCCTAAGGTCAGACCGAAGAGGGGAGTACACCTCAAATGAGTTAAGTGAGTACTGTGAAGACTATGGAATACTCCATGAAGTCACAGCTTCTTACACTCCCCAATCCAATGGTATAGCAGAGAGAAAAAACAGGACCCTTATAAATATGGTCAATTCTATGTTACTAAGCTCTGGAGCGCCAAAGAAATTATAGGGGGAAGCCCTAATGACGGCCAGTTTTATCCTTAACCGTATTTCCTTCAAACACAATGACTTGACCCCATACGAAGTATGAAAAAATAGAAAACCTAACTTAGAATATCTAAAAGTGTGGGGGTGCCTAGCTAAGGTAAAAATCCCCGATAACAAAAGGAAGAAGATAGGACCTAAGATTGTAGATGCTATCTTTATCGGCTACGTTTCAGACAGTAATGCTAATCGATTTTTAATATTTAACTCTGAAATAAGCGAAATAGCCAATAACACCATAATCGAAGCTAGAGATGCCTCATACTTCAAAAATATCTTCCCTTATAAGACTAGAATCAACACTAGGATTAATACTAATAACCAGGCTTCCAGTTATAATCAGGTAACTCAGATCGAACCCGAAGTCCAATTAGAACCTGAAGACCAGACTGAACCGGTAACCCAAACCGAACCTAGAAGAAGTAAACGTTCCTGTGTAGAAAAAGTCTTTGATGACTTCTATACACTTCTGGTGGAGAACTCTCCCTCCACCTATACAGATGCAATGAAGTCCATAGATTCACCCTTTTTGAAGGAAGCCATAGATAACGAGATCCAATCCATACTTCAAAACCATACTTGGGAACTCATCAATTTACCTCCTGGTTACAAAATCATAGGATGTAAATGGGTGTTTAAGAAGAAACTTAGACCCGACAGTACCATAGATAAATTTAAGGCACGACTGGTAGCTAAGGGCTTTACCCAAAAACCTGGGGTAGACTACTTTGATATCTACTCACCTGTCGCTAGGATAACCACGATTAGGATCCTCATCGTCTTAGCTTCAATCTATAAGCTAGTCATACATCAAATGGATATTAAGACTGCTTTCTTAAATGGCGACCTTAATGAGGAAATATACATGGACCAACCCGAGGGATTTGCTGCACCTAGACAAGAGGAAAAGGTGTGCAAAGTTAATTCGATCCCTCTATGAACTTAAACAAACTCCAAAACAATGACACATGAAATTCGATGAAGTTATCTTATCCTATTGATTTGATATCAATACAACGGATGAATGTGTATACCATAAAGTAGATGGTAATAATGTTGTCATCTTATCTTTGTATGTTGACGATATCATAATATTCGGTTCAAACATACAAATCATAAATGATATCAAATATTTTTTGTCCCAAAACTTCGACATAAAAGATCTAGGACAAGCCGATGTTATTTTGAATACTAAGATCATTAGGAAGGACAATGGTTTAGTGTTATCCCAATACCACTATGTCGAGAAAATCCTTAGAAAATTCTACGACACCGATTGCCAACTGGTATCCACACCATATGATCCAAATACCCATCTGACAAAGAACACCGGACTTCCTAAACTACAGAGCGAATATGCTTAAATCATAGGATCTCTAGGTTTTCTAGCAAACTATACTCGACCCGATATCACTTACGCGGTAAATAGACTTAGTCGTTATACGTCTAACCCGGATGAGTCCCATTGGAACACGTTAGAAAGAGTTTTTAGATACCTTAAGGGAATCATATCATATCTTGAAAATCCACCAAACAGACCGTTATAGCTAGGAGTACCATAGAATCAGAAATGATAGTGCTAGATACCACTAGCACAGAAGCAGAATAGCTTTGAGATCTCCTATATGAGATCTCATTGATAGAAAAGTCTTTACCGGCTATATCTATCCATTGTGATTGTTGATCAGCTATTGATAAATGTAATCAAGAAAATACTGATGGGAAAATAAATCGATATCTGAAAGTGAGACATAGATCTCTCAGATATAAGATGAAAAATCAAATAATTCCCCTAGACTTTGTTAGATCCGAAAAGAATTTGGTGGATCATCTAACTAAGGACCTTTCTAAGGTAGTGGTCTTAGAATCGTCGAGGGGGATGGGATTAAGCCCATAAGAAAAATCACCGCAGTGGAAATCCAACCTCACGGAGGTTCAATGGATAGAAACAAACTGTAGTAGTGATTAAAAATGAGGTGCACTAAATAATGCTCCTATCCCTATGACGTCATTGCTTATTAAAAGCAAGGGGTAGGATGAGTTTAAAACTCTTAATAAGTCCAAGACCCATAAGGCGGGGTGTCGCCTTGCTCACACCCCTATTAGGACTTACCTATATGTATGTCATTGTGAGGCCGCAACTCTGGGACCAGGGCTGCTCCCTAGAAACATACAAGAAAAGATATATGCGCAAGGACATTAACAGCGCAACCCGCTTAGAACCATCGAAAACTGTACTACATGCACTACTTGTAGAAACCCGATAAATGAGGCTGGTTCAAGGCGTAGTCTACCAAGTCCTCACGGATGTATACAACTGTACTAAGTGGAGGTTCAAACCGGAAGGTACATACACCTACTGCGTAGTATAATGAATCCAGCAAAGTCTTTTTACTTTACATTTTAAAATTTTTATTAATATTTAGTGGTTTTAAACACATGTGGGGGACTGTTGGGTGTGTGTTTAAAAACCACACAAAAACCAAAGGGTTTAGTCCAATATCGGTTAAGGGGAAAAATCCCCTACCAACTAAAAAGGGATTGCCCATTTCCCCCCACTAGTCATCACACTAGAGGAGGGACTCCACTAGTTCACACACGCACGCGCGTGCGTGCCGTGCCGATCCGAGCCGGGTCGGGCTTGGGCTTGGGCATGGGTCGGGCTTTTCCCATATATATATATATATGGGAAAAGGGAGCCTGGACCTGAGGTGCAGCATCGTTGCGGCACCTCAAACATTGTTTACATATCCTAGAAGTTTTAGAATTTGATAAAATTTGGTGATGGTGTTAGCTAGGATAAGATGATCATCCTCACCAATTTTCATCAAATTCCAAAACTTCTAGGGGGGTCAAATGGTCGAAGCAAAATCAGCCATAAGAGTCACCGTTAAAATCTGCAGATTTTGCTTCGACCATTTGAACCCCCCTAGAAGTTTTGGAATTTGATAAAAATTGGTGAGGATGATCATCTTACCCTAGACAACACCTTCACCAAATTTCATCAAATTATAAAACTTCTAGGGAGGTAAACAAGCGAGAGGTGCAGCAACGAAGCTACACCTCGGGTGCAGGCTCCCTGCCCTCTCACTCTCTCTCTCTCTCTCAATATATATATATATATATATATATATATATATATATATATATATATATATATATATTGAGAGAGAGAGAGAGAGTGAGAGGGCAGGGAGCCTGCACCCGAGGTGTAGCTTCGTTGCTGCACCTCTAGCTTCGTTTCTGGGTCGGGATCCAGAAACACACTACTTTGCCACAGAGTTAGACACGCATCTCCAAAATCCTAGATAGAGGTTTCAGAATTTGTTGATTTTTTGTGAGGATTATAACATTGCCTTAGATAGCACATCAACAAAAAATCAGCCTATTCTAAAACTTATAGACTAATCAAATATTCCCTTTAATTTAACGGTTAAAATGAACGGTCAATAAAGCTCTTTAAATTTGATGCACCTAAAGGGTTTAGAATGTGCTAATATTTTATGGATGTGCTATCTAAGGGAAGTTGATCATTCTTACAAAAAATCAGTAAATTCTGAAACCTCTATCTAGGGTTTTGGATGATGCGTGTCTAACTCTGTGGCAAAGTAGCATGTTTCTGGATCTCGACCTATATATATATATATATATATATATATATATATATATATATATATATAGAGAGAGAGAGAGAGAGAGAGAGAGAGAAAGGAGAGAGAGAGAGAGGGAGAGAGAGAGACGGCTGCGGTGTGGTACCGTACTAACCGCATGCCGCATTATAACATGCCCATATATATATATATATATATATATATATATATATATATATATATATATATATATATATATATATATATATATATATATATATATATATATATATATATATAGAGAGAGAGAGAGAGAGAGAGAGAGAGAGAAATGCTATAATGCAGCATGCAGTAAGTGCGGCACCTTACCGCAGCCGTCTGATGCACCCGCTGCGTGCATCGCATGCACACAGCGATGCATTAGACGGCTGCGGTAAGGTGCCGTACTTACCACATGCCGCATTATAGCATGCCCCTATATATATATATATATATATATATATATATATATATATATATATATATATATATATATATATATAGAGAGAGAGAGAGAGAGAGAGAAAGAAAGAAAGAGGAATGCTTAAGTGCGGTCTGCGGTCCGTAGCCGTCCGATGCACCTATCGCGTGGATCGGATGCACGGAGTGGCGCATCGAACGGCTGCGGACCGCAAACCGCACCTAAGAATCCCCTCTCTCTCTCTTTATATATATATATATATAGGGGCATGCTATGCTGCGGCATGCGGTACGTGCGGCACCTTACCGCAGCCGTCTGATGCACGCGCTGCGTGCATCGCATGCACGCAGCGGTGCATCAGACGGCTGCGGTAAGGTGCCACACTTACCGCATGCCGCATTCTAGCATTTCTCTCTCTCTCTCTCTCTCTCTCTCTATATATATATATATATATATATATATATATATATATATATATATATATATATATATATATATATATATATATATATATATATATAGATTACGGGGTATGAGCTGACATCCCATTTTTAATTTAGGCTGTCAACTGCTAGCCATCCGATTCCAACAATCCCGTCCGTCCGATTAAAAAAAAAACAAACAAATACACCATCCCCATTCTCTCTCTCTCACTGGTTCGCTGAGAGAGAAGACCGCTGCCCCATCCTCTCTCTCTCTCTCTCGTCCCCTCCGGCTCCGGCCATCGGCAGCCCCCGGTCCCCTCCGGATCCGGCCACCGGCAGCCCCCGACCACTGGCCCCCTCCGACTCCGGCCACCGGCAGCCCCCAACCACCGGCGCCCTCATCCTCTCTCTCTCTCTCCCTCTCTCTCTCTCTCTCTCTTTCTGGTTCCGGCCATCGACAGCCCCTGACCACCGACCCCCTCCGGATCCGGCCACCAGCCACCTCCGGATCCGGCCACCTGCAGCCCCGGACAACTAGCCCCCTGGGGCTCCGGCCACCGGCAGCCCTCGATCACCGGCGCCCTCATCCTCTCTCTCTCTGTCTCTTTCTGGTTCCGGCTGCCGGCAGCCCCCGACCACTGGCCCCCTCCATCTCCTGCCACCGGCTGCCTACGGGAGGGTGGGTCGACGGAGGGGGTTCCGGAGAGGGCTCGACGGAGGTTGGTCGGGGAGGGGGAGAGGTGAGATCGGGGGAGGGGGAGAGGTTGAGGGTGGTCCGATCCAGAGAGAGAGAGAGAGAGAGAGAGAAAAGGGGGATGGTGTAAAATATATATTTTTTTTAATCGGACGGACGGGATTGTTGGAATCGGATGGCTAGCAGCTGACAGCCTAAATTGAAAATGGGCTGTCAGCTCATACCCCGTATTCTCTCTCTCTCTCTCTCTCTCTTTCTCTCTCTCTCTCTCTCTCTCTCTCTCTCTCTATATATATATATATATATATATATATATATATATATATATATATATATATTCCCGATCGGGTGAGAAACCTCTAATATGCGAAACCTTGTGTGAAACCAATCTAGAGGTTTCAGAATTTGATGCAACTTGGTAGGCATGCTACCTATGTCATGTTGATCATCCTCACCAAATTTTATCAAATTTTAAAACCTCTAGGGATATCAAATTTGATAATCAAATTAATGATTTTTATGAACGATTTGTAAATCTTCTAACATTTGATACCTCTAGAGGTTTTAGAATTTGACAAATTTTGGTAAGGATGATTAACTTGGCATAGGTAGCATGCTTACCAAGTTTCATCAAATTCTGAAGGCTCTAGGTTGGTTTCGCATAAGGTTTCACATATAAGAGGTTTCGTACTCGATCGGGACCATATATATCTATACTAAAATGGAAGCCTCTCTCCCGTGTTGTGACACGAGGACGTCTTTTAAAGAGCTAGAATTCTTCTTCCGTGTGTGAACGCAGCTCACTTTTAAATCCATTTAAAAACCTACCATAAAGATGATAAATTTTCATTAAATGGCATTTAATGGTCATTTGATGTTAATCTCTCTCTCTCTCTTTCTCTTTTTCTCTAACTAGTGAATCACACTCACTTCAGATTTCACACTTCTTCGAACAGTTGCGATGTCGTCTTTGCCAAATGACATGCATCAAGCACATTCGGGCATTGCCCAGGTTTCTTAGTATATTTACTAAAATAGAAGCCTCTCTCCCATGTTGTAACACATGGACGTCTTTTAAAGAGCTATAATTCTTCTTCCATGTGTGAATGTGGCGCTCTTTTAAATCCATTTAAAAACCTACCATGAAGATGATAAATTTTCATTCAATGACATTTAATAGTCATTTGATGTTAATCTCTCTCTTTCTCTTTCTCTAACAAGTGAATCACACTCACTTCAGATTTCACACTTCTTCAAACAATTGTGATGTCGTCTTTGCCAAATGGCATGCATCAAGCACATTTGGGCATTGCCCGGGTTTCTTAGTAGTATCTATACTAAAATGAAAGCCTCTCTCTTGTGTTGTGACTTGTGGACAACTTTTAAAGAGCTAGAATTCTTCTTCCGTGTGTGAATGCGACTCTCTTTTAAATCCATTTAAAAACCTACCATAAAGATGAAATTTTCATTCAATGGCATTTAATGGTCATTTGATATTAATCTCTCTTTCTTTCTCTAACAAGTGAATCACACTCACTTAATATTTCACACTTTTTCGAACAGTTGCGATGTTGTCTTTGCCAAATGGCGTGCATCAAGCACATTCAGGCATTGTCCGGGTTTCTTACTAGTATATATATATGGGGGGTACAAACAATGGTCATGATCTGTAGTTGGGAGGAGGGTAAAAGGGGCTGACATTTAAAGGAGGGTTAGGATGAGTGTGATTCATCGTTGGCGAGGGAAAAAGAACGGTTAATATTCAATTAATTTAAGATGGAGGGTGGGATTGAAAAGAAGGAAGAAACAAATAATATGACTAGATTGTAAAAAATTAAAATTAAAATACATTAGAGGGATTTATTGTAAAAGAACGGGGATATGTTTAGTAATATCATGATTGTCCATGTGTCTTTTTCATTGGGCTAACTTCGATCTTGTGGCCCAATGGGGTCATGCCATGTGTATCTCTCTCAAATGGAAAGAGAGGAGAGGAGAGGAAGAGAAATAAAGGGAGAGAGAGAGAGAGAGAGAGAGAGAGAGAGAGAGAGATTTTGAAATTTTTTTGAATTTTTTGAAGAGCTGCAGCGTGGGGACTATCAATCGAGTGATCGGCTGCTTTCCGCTGTGACCGTTGTGATTTGTGCTATTTTTTGGCTGTCGTTTTAACCAAATTTCATTACCATTTCTTTTAACCATAATGATGTGTCGCAGTTACAAACCGTTGCACCCAGCCCTGATCATGAATCACACAGCCTCTACAATGCAGTCAAAGGGGCGTTGTGATTGGAAGCCATTCATTCTGGTTGAACATTCGGATTGAATAGCATTGTTGTAAATGAGAAGATGAACAGGGGGGAAATATTTCAGCACATCCTGCGTACGCTACAACTGTTGCCCAGGGCCTATCAGCACGCTCTAAGTGTTAGGGGCGGGCCAACTGTGCAAGTCCCAAAGTAGCGGCCACTTATGGTTGGCTCTTTTTCCTACAAAGATGTGTGCCTCTTGAGAGCATTTTTACAATCTTACTGAATTCAGATCTCTTCCAGTCGGCCAGCCTTAGTCGGTGGGCCTGCGCACATCACAGCCACATGATGGCAGTCGGCCCAAAAGTGAATCATACTCTAGCAAACTGTGTGCGATGGTGATGCGCGCCAGGCCCACCAATCTTGGCTGACCGACTAGAGGAGATCCAAACTCATTTTTGCTATCCGGTTTCGTTGCTGCACTTTGTTACGACCCAATCGTCACATTGTCCAAAAGAAAGGGGGATTTCCTCCTTCGGGGGAAAATTTTCAGCACATCCTGCATACCATACAACTGCGATTCAAAAGACATTTCATTGGTAATGGGCCCCAGCACATAGGGGTATGGCCCTCAGCACTCAAAATGGGTTGATAGGCTATGGGGGCAGTGGGCCTTGCGGTTGTATGGTATACAGGAGGGCTTGATGCCCTCCTCCGGGCAGCCAAGAGTTGTCCTCCTTCATCTCCAACAACAACAGCAAGGGAGGAGGGCATCACCTCCCCCCCCCCCCCCCCCCCCTCCTATTGATCTTTCCCTCTCCTTTCTCGATGGGGAAAAAGAGCAGCAGCAACAATGGGAGGGGGGATTTCCTCCTCTCCGGCAATAATAGCAACAGGGAGGGGCAGCCAAGCCCCCTCCCTCTTTCTCCCCCTCCGATGGACTCAACCGAAAGCGGGGAGGAGGTCATCACCTCCTCCTCTCCCCTACTCCCCCCCCCCTCTCTTTCCTTCTCCTCTGCAGCCGGCGGCCATCCGTGACTCACCCAACCCTAGAGCTCCTCCGACAGTCATCATCGGATCATTATAGACCCTCCGAAACACCTCTCCCTACTTTAGAATTTCAACCCATTTTCTCATGCGGATAATTTAGAATTTCTTCAAATATGTGCTCTGTTTATATGAGATTCACGTCTGATTTTTCATATTAATTAGTTCATGAGAGTTGTTTATTCATGATTTTTTTTTTTTGCGGCTGGGACCGACCTGGTACTTTTCAGCCGGCTGCACCGGTGGCCACAGCCCATTGTCTGGTATCCCAATACGATATACAACCATTCGTTGCTCCTGCAAAAAAATTGTACACCAGAAGACTGTGATCAGATGCCGCATTATTTGTAACATAGGACTGTGATCAAATGCAAAATTATTTGGGACTGGGTGCAACAACAGGCCGTGATTGCGGGAGCCCCGGACGAATTTGGGCGCTCTCACCGAATGTGGGTGGGTGTGGGGAGGAATGTTGACACCACAGCTGGTTTTCTGCTGCCTAACCCGAATTTATTATGTTTTACCGCAGAAGGCGAAAGTTGTAGTTCTGAATGTGGGCGCTTCTTCTGAATGTGAGGGTTGTCGACGAATTATGCTGTTTTCACCAAGTGTGGTCTTTCCAGCCAAATGAGAGTGCCCCAACTAATTATGGGCGTCGTCGAACCAATTTTGTCACCCCATTCGAGTGCCGACAGATGCAAGCATTATCACCGCTCATAAAATATTATCACCATCCTTAAAACATCATCACCGTCCACGAAATATTGTTATCACCCTCTAAATATAGTTATCTCCTTCGAAATATTATTGCCGTTCTCGAAATATTTTATTATCACCTTTGAAATATTGACACTTCCTCAAACTATTGTCCCTGGCCTCGAAATCTTTTGCGTGCCGGCAGGCACGGGCATTACTAGTATATTTTGTTCAACCTGCCCCCGGTCGGGCATTACTATAGGGCTTTTTATTTCAATGTAGAGGGCTAACTCTCTCGCCGTGCATCCTCCAACACCGTGCACAAAGTCACCCATATGATCACAAGGGGTTTCCCGTCTTTCACGGTGACTGCTCAACATGTGATCACAAGGGGTTTCCCGTCTTTCACGGTGACTGCCCAATCGTCGGACTCCCACAAGGGGTTGCCCGCTAACGGTTCTGTTGTTCCTAGTAACATGGCTACTCAACATGTGACAAAGCAAGCGGCACCAGGCTATACTAAGGGTGAGCACAATGGCTAGCTCACTCCTAAGGCCGAGCACGAACCGCCTCAGCAAGGGAAGTAGTTGATAATGGTTGCCAACCTAAGTGGGTCAGTTTGGGGGGCTGACAAATCGGACTATGGCTTAAAAGAAACACCACCATAAAAAGAAGAGGAAGAGAAGGGATGGGGGTTTATACCCTCAGCATCCAAGGATACACACACACATGGGAGTCGGCACTCGCGACAGTAAGGGCCAAAAAGGAGTGTGGAGCATAGCCGGTCGGTTGGTCGGAAAGGGCCTGTCCTGGCTTGGTCGGCTTTGTTGGCGGCACAATCGCCGGCCATCAGACCAGTAGCCATGGCTGCAACAAGGCTTAGGCTACCAGGGTTGGGGTCGATTGGGTCCACACGAAAAAGAGGCCACTAGCACCGGGTCGGCTTCGCCGGCTGCACAGCCACCGGCCACATGGCCGATGGCCATGGCCGCGCAGGTCACAATAGGGGAGGGGCTGGTCTGGTCCGAAACACAAAGAAAAAGAACACGGGGAGGCTGATCGTTTAGTCTGGGGGAAAAGTCGGCGGCGGCTCTGGCTGCAGCTCCTTCAGTCGACAGCTCCTTCTCCGGCACCGGCTGCTGCTCCTCTCCAGCCAGTTGGTCTTCTCTGGCGCCGGCTACCACGCACAGGCCACACGGGGAGGAGAGGGATCAGGGGAGAGATAGAGAGAGGAAGAGAGAGATTGGGGAGGGAAGAGAGGGAGATCGGAGGGGTGTAGGGGGGTCGGACTGAAGGAGGGAAGGGGGGAGAGGGGTCAGGTTTTTAAAGAGGGAAAGAGGGTTGGCGGGCGGGTACAGCAGATCCGGGGGAGGTGCCGGATTTTCAGTGATCGGGGTGAGGGAAATGCAGGGGAGGAGAGGGGGAGGTGAGGGGAACACAAAGATGAGAGGATGGCAGATAGTGAGAGGGGGTCAATGGTGTGAGGGAGAAGGGAAAGCAGCAGAGATCAGGGGAGAGCAGGGGCGCAGGGGATGGGGGCGACGGGATGGGTGGGGTGAGGGAGGGGCGGCAATCGGATCTAAGAGAGAAAATGAGAAGAGAGATCTGAGAGAGAGAGAGAGAGAGAGGGAGAGAGAGAAAGAGATTTGGTAAGAGGGAGAGAGATCCGAGAGAGAGATCGGATGAGAGGGAGAGGGATCCGAGGGAGATGAGAGAGATCGGATGAGAGGGAGAGAGAGAGAGAGAGAGAGAGAGAGAGAGAGAGAGAGAGAGAGAGAGAGAGAGAGGGAAACAAAGGGGGAAAAGGGGTAGCTGGGGTTAGGGTCTGGTCAGGTTTGGTTTGGGGTTGGGTTTGCGTTTTGGGTTTTGGGTTTTAGTTTTAGGTTTTTAGATTTAGTTTTTTTTTTTTCTAAGGAGTCGGGCCTGGATCGCACTCGAGCTCTCATCGCACCGAGGCACGCCAGCGCGTGAACCTTGCCAGGCTTGACAGACTCTCCACTAAACTCTTCTTTTAATTAATTATATTTAGAAGAAAATCATGCATTGGTACACGTGCACATATGCTTGTGTACAAGCACAATTCCCCAAATATCACCTTGCTACCCGGGCCCGGGACCTTATGGTCCAGTCCAATTCGAGCCTGCTGTAACACAATACATGCAGAGTTTAACATGAACGAAGTTTTTATTTACCAGCAATATAATAATAATAATAATAATAATAATAATAATAATAAAACATGACACATTAGCAAAAGCTGGCTACGGAGAATCGATCATTACATCCTACCCACATTAATAGAATTTTCGTTCTGAAAATTAACTAACACTAATCATCAAACAAAGACGGGTACAGGGATCGCATCGCGGACTCAAGCTCCCAAGTAACTTCCTCCTCACTGTAGTGCTGCCACTGCACTTTCACCATGGGGATGGTCTTCGTGCGAAGCACTCGATCCTCGCCAGCCAGAATCCTGATAGGTCGTTCCTCGTAGGATGCATCTGAACTGAGGGCCAGATCCTGCCAATCCAGCACGTGGGACGGGTCCGGCTCGTACCTCCGAAGCATCGACACGTGGAAGACACCGTGGACGCTAGAGAGCTGTGGAGGCCGCGCCAGTCGATATGCCACCTCACCAACTCTCTCCAAGATCTCGAAGGGGCCGATGAATCTCGGAGCCAACTTTCCTTTCTTCCCAAACCTCGTGATGCCTTGACGAGGGGAAACCTTCAAGAAGACATGGTCTCCAACGGTGAACTCGAGCGGGCATCGAAGCACATCAGCATAGCTCTTCTGTCTACTCTGCACCGCTCGAAGTTGCTCCCTGATCAGTTGGATCTTCTCCGTTGTCTCCTGAACGAGCTCCGGTCCCAAAATGCTCTGCTCTCCTACCTCTGCCCAACAAAGAGGTGACCGACATGGCCTCCTGTACAAGGCCTCATAGGGGGCCATATCGATGCTTGCTTGGTGGTTATTGTTATAGGCGAACTCCATAAGAAGTAGATGCTCCTCCCAACTGTCTCCAAAATCCACAGAGTAAGCTCGCAACATATCTTCCAAAATCTGAATCGTCTTCTTTGACTGGCCATCCATCTGGGGGTGGAAGGCTGTACTAAAACTGAGCTCCGTCCCCAGAGCTATCTGCACGCTCTCCCAAAAGTGAGAAATGAATCGAGGATTTCGATCTGAGATGATGAAAGATGGAACTCCGTGCAGTTTAACAATCTCTCTCACATACAGCTTTGCCCGATCGATGGATGTCATCGTCGTCCACAAAGGAAGAAAGTACGCCGACTTCGTCAGTCGGTCTACTATAACCCAAACCGAGTCATGCTTGTTCCGGGTTAAAGGCAATCCTGAAACAAAGTCTATCGTGATATGCTCCCATTTCCACTCAGCTACTAGGAGTGGCTGCATCAATCAAGCCGGTCTCTGGTACTCAGCCTTGACTTGCTGACAAGTCAAACATCTGAACGCGAAGGTAGCCACATCCCGCTTCATGCCCTTCTACCAGAACTGCCTCCTCAAATCGTGATACATCCTGGTACTGCCAGGGTGCACCGAGAATCTAGATCGATGCGCCTCTGATAGAACCTCCTCTCAAATCTCCTCATCAGTGAGAAGGCATAACCTCCTCTGGAACTTCCGACCTCCATCAGCATCAACTGACCAGTCTGGAATAGACTCCCCACTATCGCACCTTGCTCTTATCTCCTCCAACTCTGAATCTAACCTCTGTGCTACAATTACCTTCTGAAGTAGGCTAGGCTATACTCATATGGTGCACAACACGGTACGAGAAGGCTCCCACTGAACCCACAAATCAAAGCCTTCTATCGTAGCCAAAAAGTCATATCGATCCGTCAATAATCTGGCAAGCTGGCTATGGGACTTCCGGCTCAAGGCATCTGCAACAACATTCGCTTTACCAAGATGGTAAAAGAGTGAATAGTTGAAGTCCTTCAGGACTTCGATCCATCTTCTCTGATGCATGTTCAGATCCTTCTGACTCGCGAAGTACCACAGGCTCTTATGATCGCAATACATCTCAAACTCCTCACCATACAGGTAATGCCTCCAGATCTTCAAGGTGAAGACCACCGCTGCCAACTCCAAATCATGGGTGGGATAGTTCTTCTCATGAGTCTTTAACTGCCTCGAGGCGTATACAACCACCTTGCCATCTTGCATCAGAACTGTTCCAAGCCCTATCAGAGAGGCGTCGGTGAAGAGAACATAGCCCTTGTCACTAGCCAAAATCGTGAGTACTGGGGCCGAAGTGAGATGCCGCTTTAACTCTTGAAAGGACCTTTCACAATCTTCCGACCACTCGAACTTGACACCCTTCTTAGTTAGACGGGTGAGAGGTGCAGCCAGACGCGAAAATCTCTCCATAAAGCGTCATTAGTAGCCTGCTAGCCCCAAGAAACTCCTGATCTCGAAGATAGTCATTAGCTGCTCCCAGTCCATAACGACCTTTTATCTTTGCTGGATCCACCGAGATACCTTCCTTTGAGACAACATGTCCGAGGAACTTCACCTTCTGCATCCAGAACTTACACTTACTGAGCTTGGCATACAGTTGGTGATCTCTGAGGGTCTGTAATACTACGCTCAGGTGCTCCCGATGATCTCCCTCCGTCTTAGAGTAAATGAGGACATCGTCCACAAATACCACTACAAATCTGTCCAGGAATATACTGAAGACGTGGTTCATCAGATCCATAAATACCGCAGGAGCGTTCATCAGACTGAATGGCATGACTAAGAACTCATAGTGCCTGTATCGCGTCTGAAACACTATCTTCGGAATATCCTCTGCCCTCACAGCCAGCTGGTGATATTTGGTCCTCAAGTCAATCTTGGAGAAGTAACAAGCACCCTTCAGCTGATCAAATAGGTCCTCTATCCTCGGCAATGGGTACTTGTTCTTTATCGTTATGCTATTCAGTTTATGATAGTCGATGCAAAGCCTCTTCGTCTCATTCTTCTTCTGAGCAAAGAGGATCGGGGCTCCCCAAGGAGATGTGCTGGGACGAATGAAGCCCCTATCGAGCAACTCCTCCAACTGGATCTTCAGCTCCTTCAACTCTGCAGGAGACATCCGGTACGGAGCAATCGAGACTGGTGCTGCTCTCGGTACTAGATCTATAGCAAACTCGACCTCCCGAGGTGGAGGTAAGCCTGGGAGCTCATCTGGAAAAATGTCTGGGAACTCATGAACCATCAGTGGAAGTACCACTGGGTTCCCATCTCGATCCCTGCTCGGTAGCTGCGCTAGTAAGCTGAGAGTGATCTACTGCAGCGGTACCGAGCACAGAACCTTCTGCTTGTCTCCCACGAAGCAGAAGACCTCGCTCCCCGGGAGGTGAAAAGGTGACCTTCCTCGAGAAGCAGTCGAGGGTGATGTGGTAAGCCGACATCCAATCTATCCTGAGCAATAAATCCACTCCTCCCAAGTCTAAGATAATCAGGTCAACCGAGAGCTCCCTATCTCCAACAAGAATGATGCAGTCCTGGCAGACCCGGTCTACATCGGTACTCACCCCGAGCGGTAAAAACACCGACAGAGTATGACCCAATAGGACCGACTCCAGTCCCAAAGTTTTGACAAAACTAGGGACAACATAGGAGTGCGTGGACCCGTTGTCGAAAAGAACATGGGCTAGGGTCTAGAAGACGGCGAGGGTGCCTAACAATATCGAAAGAACGTAAGAGGCTAAGCTAGCTATGACCAAAACAAATCCTAACAAGCCTCAAATAATCAAAAGTAGTAAGGCAGCTATGATTAAGAATTGAACTACTAAGTTCAGGGTTACCTTTGATCGCTCCCTCAGAAGCCTCTAGGTCTTAACCGACCAACAAGTATGCCCTACCCTGGGTCTGATTGCCTCCTTCACCCTGATGGGGGAAAGACCTCTGCTACTGTGGCTAGGGAGGACGTTGCTGCTGACCTTTTTGCGGTGGCCTCTGCTACTACATAGGTGGTGCCGGCAAAGCAGGCCTGAGAGGTGGAGCTTGTAGAAGCGGCTGCCGACGGAGCTATGGGTAGCTCCACTTCAAATGCTTTAGCGAGCCGTACTAGAAACAACCACGCCTCTGGGGTTTAGGAACTGGAGGACCATGGAAATGCTAAGGCTGACGAGGCGGGGGTCGAGTCTCCATGGATCTAAACCTTTTCTGAGCCAGTGGGCCATAGCGACTGCTGTTACCCCGCTTCTCAAAGATTTGACGAGATTCCTTCAGTTCCTGCTCCATTGCCAGGGACCGGTTGACCAACTCCTTATAGGATTGCCCCAAGAAGGCAACAAACCTACCCCTGATCACTGAGTTCAGGCCATGCTCAAAGCACATAGCCCTCCTGCCATCGGTCGCCACCTGGTGAGGAGCATACCTCGCAAGCTCCGAGAATTTGACCTCATACTGCGACACAGTATGAGACCCCTGGTAGAGTGCCAGAAATTCCATCTCCATCCGGTTCTGCACGGTAACTGGAAAGAACTTCTTTCAGAAGAGTTCCTCGAACTCTAGCTAGGTGATCGCTCCTCGATTGCTGCTCTGGTGCGTTGGACTGTCTGCCACCAGAAGTCTGCCACCAGAAGTCTGCCTCAGTCTCGAACGAATATGAGGTGAAGGTGACTCTTTTATCATCGATGATACCCAACGCGTTCAGTATCTTCTTAGTCTACTGGAACCATCGATTATCCTCCAAGGGCTCTGGCTCACCTCTGAAACTCGGTGGTCCCATCGCCTTAAAGTCCTTCAGCAACTTCCCCTGTCGCTCGCCCTCGGCCTGCTGACGAGCCTGAGCCTGGGCAAGGGCAGCCTGAGCTAGCTTGGCTTGCTACTGAGCAACTGTCTGCTGCTGGGCAACAGCAGCTTGCTGCTGCTGGACCAGAGCGGCCATCCCCTGGAGTATCTCCATCATCATCGTCGCGCTGTCTGGCCTAGCGGATGATCCTGCTCCATTGTTAGCACCATTACCACTCCTAGTACCCGTCATCTGAAAAGAGAACAGATCAGTCTAATGCTATATAACCACCTATTAAGACTCTAGACCCAAATATAGACTACCCCTAGGAACATATCCCTAGGCTCTGATACCAGCTGTCACGCCCCAAAAATCTGGAACCGATCCCTGGGGTGTGAGGTGAGAAAAACCAAAGGGTTTAGGGTTTGGTCAACTATCTATACAAAAAAAGATTTCTCACAAGGTTTCTACTTTCTTATAAATGAAGAAGGAGGGAGGAACAAGGGATATTTTAAAACTTATTTGTATGAAAGCATTTTTCTATTTAAAAAGAAACATAGAGATTTAATTTGTTGTTGATAAGAGAGAATACCAAACTCGACCTTCAACAGGTTATTCCCTCAGCATGTATGGTATGTCATTGTCCCAAATGCTGACAGAAGTCTCTTTTTAAGGGAGCACGAAGCTGAAGCCTCTGACGGTGAGCCGAGTAGCCTCATTCGCTCTCTAGTACTCGGGCAATGGTTTAGAGGTCCTAGCTATGGGGCTAGTCAATTTGGTCATTTTAAGACTTATATTTTTATTGTGAGCTATCCTAGGCTTAGGGTCTTGAGGAGAGGCCTACCCAATAAAACATCAGCTGTATCATTGCCAGACATAAAATATTGACCCAAAAGACTCTTATACAAATCTAGTTCGATTACATTGCCAGAAAGTAAAGATTGCTACACGACATACTGAAATATAAACTCCACTGTCGTCCTAACCCTACCGCTGGCCTCGTGCTGCAGCTACCCCTGAGTCTCCGAACTTGCAGAAGAGCCTACTCGTGAGAATGAGTAGCCCCCAAAATGAATTGGAAGATTAGCCAAATTAATAGCTAGTGAAAAGCTAACTGCCTAGGTAATTAATGATGCCCGTATTTATAAATAGTTTACTGATTAGCCTAGCTGTCCAACTATGTTCTCAATCACGCCCTAAGTGTCCATGCAATTTCTACATTCACATGCAATCCCTACTGTTACTAGGTTATCGAGTATACCATTTCTATAATTTATAATTAATAAAATTAAACACACTCAATATGAACCCCGGATATTTTGTTCAACCTGCCCCCAGTCGGGCATTACTACAGGGCCTTTTATTTCGATGTAGAGGGCCAACTCTCTCGCCGTGTATCCTCCAACACCATGCACAAAGTCACCCATATGATCATAAGGGATTTTCCGTCTTTCATGGTGGAGTTCTACCACCCAACTTGCTTTCCTTGGGAGCTTTAACTACCTCGGGACAAGATTACTAGGCTAATCCCTACAAAAGGGCACCTCATATTGGCTTTGCCACAACCCTTGCTCGTGACCCCCTAGCGCGCAGGGTGGTTCACGGCCCTTGCGCGTACAGGGTCCAATCTTTTCACATGATAGAATATCACACAGTTGTAATAATACAATAGCTTCGACGTTTTACCCCGGGGTTCGCACCGCGCTCACAACCCATCTATCACAATAAGCAAAATAAATTCCTCTTACCTATATACCCGTGTGCCAAGGTTGCAACACCCCTCTCTGGAGGGTGGGTCCCGATTATTTTTATTTAATTATTAATTTATAAAACTTAAGGGAATTCCTACTTACGATGTCCAAGAAATCAGTAGAGAAATTATTATTTATTTATTAATATTTTTAAGTATGCGTCGCCGGAATCGCGACTCTGCATGCAAGGTGGGGTCCACTCGACCACATGCGACGATGTCCGGCGGGACCCGCATGCAGCGTTATGGACACCTACCCTTAATTTCTATAACAGTATAATTAATTATCTAAAATAACGTGCAGTGTC
Organism: Chamaelirium japonicum; assembly: GCA_947650365.1. Lineage (NCBI taxonomy): Eukaryota > Viridiplantae > Streptophyta > Magnoliopsida > Liliales > Melanthiaceae > Chamaelirium > Chamaelirium japonicum. The sequence goes on from OX393550.1 coordinate 117,446,043, forward strand.
ACCTGAAAAGTAGGCTTAGGCTGCTGCTATGCGACCTCCGCTCTGTCTCCGACTTGGTCAACACGGCCACGAACTGTCAAACATACCCAGCGGGCCTATGGTTATTAAGTGCTATTAATTATTGCTTGTTTTAGGCCCTGATTGGCCGAATCGATGGAAATAGGCGTTGTTGGACACTGGTTTACCGGCACACAAAATGATGCGCTAATGGTACAGTCTTGGTTAGTCGGTATTGCCGATACGAGGAGTTGCACTTGGGTTCAATAGCGCCAATTCGACCAAACGGTTGTAACCGCATCGGTCGATGGTGAAATCGGCAAAGCCGATCACGGTCAGGCTTGATTTATCAAAAGACGGGTTTGCACGGGAATTGCACTAGTAGCCAGCCTAGGCCGCTAAGTAGCGCCTCGTTGCCGCCAAGGGTCGGTCTTGTGCGCAAACGACTACACATGACGGTCTGACCCGCATCAATATCATAAACTTTGAAGCCTACACGGCCCGATGAGATCGGGCCCACTAACCTCGAGTGTGGACTCAAGGGGTTAGATCGGTATTGCAGGGGAGGTTGAGGGTCGGGTTGGTGTGCCAGGTCAGGGCTTGGCATCGTCGACTGCCCAATCGTCGGACTCCTACCTAGTCAAACTTCAGGGTCGCCTGCTAACGGGGTAAGTGGTATACTGTTGTTCCAAGTAACATGGATACTCTACATGTGACAAAGCAAGCGGCACCAGGCTATACTAAGGGTGAGCACAATGGCTAGCTCACTCGTAAGGCCGAGTACGATCGGAACCGCCTCAGCAAGGAAAGTAGTTGATAATGGTTGCCAACCTAAGCGGGTCAACTTGGGGGGGCTGAAAAATCGGACTACGACTTAAAAGAAACACCAGCACAAAAGAAGAGGAAGAGAAGGGATGGGCGTTTATACCCTCAACATCCAAGGATACACACACACACATGGGAGTCGGCACTCGCGACAGCAAGAGCCAAAAAGGAGTGTAGCCTGTCGGTTGGTCGAAAAGGGCCTGTCCTGGCTTGGTCGGCTTTGTTGGCGGCACAATCGTCGGCCATTGGACCGGCAGCCATGGCTGCAACAAGGCGTAGGCTACCAGGGTTGGGGTCGATAGGGTCCACAAGAAAAAGAGGCCGCCGGCACCGGGTTGGCTTCGCCGGCTGTACATCCACTGGCCACATGGACGATGGCCATGGCCGCATAGGTCACAATAGGGGAGGGGCTGGTCTGGTCCGCACCACAAAGAAAAAGAACACGGGGAGGAGGGGAGGCTGACCGTTCAATCGGGCGGGGGGGGGGGGGGGGGGAAGTCGGCGGCGGCTCTGGCTGCAGCTCCTTCGGCCGATAGCTCCTTCTCCGGCACCGGCTCCTGCTCCTCTCCGATCGGTCGGCCTTCTCCGGCACCGGCTGTCGCCCGTAGGCCACACGGGGAGAAGAGGGATCAGGGGAGAGATAGAGAGAGGAAGAGAGAGACCGGGGAGGGAAGAGAGGGAGATTGGAGGGGTATAGAGGGTCGGACTGAAGGAGGGAAGGGGGGAGAGGGGTCGGGTTTTTAAAGGGGGAAAGAGGGTCGGCGATCGGGTACAGTAGATCCAGGGGAGGTGCCATATTTTTAGTGATTGGGGTGAGGGAAATACAGGGGAGGAGAGGGGGAGGTGAGGGGAACGCATAGATGGGAGGATGGGAGATGGTGAGAGGGGGTCAATGGCGTGATGGAGAGGGGAAAGTAGCAGAGATCAGGGGAGAGCAGGGGCGCAGGGGATGGGGGTGACGGGATAGGTGGGCGGCGGTCGGATCTAAGAGAGAGAGATAAGAGAGATCCGAGAGAGAGAGAGATCGGGTGAGAGGGAGAGAGATCCAAGAGAGAGATCGGATAAGAGGGAGAGGGATCCGAGAGAGATAAGAGAGATCGGATGAGAGGGAGAGAGAGTGAGAGGGAAAGAAAGGGGGAAAAGGGGTAGCTGAGGTTTGGGTCGGGTCGGGTTTGGTTTGGGGATGGGTTTGGGTTTTGGGTTTTAGTTTTAGTTTTTTTTTTCTAAGGAATCGGGCCTAGCTCGCACTCGAGCTCTCATCACACCGAGACACGCCAGTGCGTGAACCTCGCCAGGCTTAACAGACTCTCCACTAAACCCTTCTTTTAATTAATTATATTTAGAAGAAAATCATACATTGGTACACGTGCACACATGCTTGTGTACAAACACAATTCCCCAAATATCACCTTACTACCCGGACCCGGGACCTCATGGTCCAGTCCAATTCGAGCCTGCTCCAACACAACACATGCAGAGTTTAACATGAACAAAGTTTTTATTTTCCAGCAATATAATAATAATAATAAAACATGACACATTAGCAAAAGCTGGCTATGGAGAATCGGTCATTACACTTATAAAACTTGGTCCGCACATAATGACCCACGCACAAGACTTGGTTTGAATGCACCAAAACGCAAAGAAAAGACTCGGAATCGCTCAAGCACACCCACGCAAACGGAGCCCACTTGAAATTAGAGCCACCAGCCCCCTTTTCAAGAAATTAGGGCCATCGGCCCCTTTTTCTCGAAATTAGGGCCGTCGATTCCCTTTTTGAAAACCGAGCCCCCCCCCCCCCCCCCCCCCCTCATGGGGAGGTGTGGCTGACCCTAAGGGAAAAAGGAAAAGAAAAGAAAATGAAAGAAAAAGAAGCCGCTTCATGTGGAGGGAGGTAGCTCGAACGTCTATGCCAACCGTGGATTTGCACCAATCCCTCGATCCGACGAACAAGATAAATCATCGTGTCATCATCAATTTGAATGTGTAAAGATGGTTCATATCTCAAATGATTGAACTATATCATGCTCATAACTGCTGCTACAAAAAAGAAAAGAGATCGATGTTGTTTCCCCCAAAAAAGGAATACAAATCTTGTCGGTTATGGGAGAGAGATATTCAAGGGATGCACTAAATCGCAGTCATATCTCTCCCTTCCTTCCCCCTTTGCCTATAAAATAGAGGGGGTGGGGATGGCATCAAAGGTCGAAGAAGTCATCGAAGACCGAAGCTAGAGATGTGGAAGCTCTGAAGACGAGAATGCTCCAATACTCGAAGTCGAATATTGAAGAAAAGGTGGAGGCTCGAAACTAGAGACGTGGAGTCTCTGATGACGAGGAGGCTCCAACGCTCGAGTTGAAGACTAAAGCTGGAGAAGAGGAGGCTCTGAAGATGAGGAGCCTCCAATGCTCGACGATCTAAGGCTTCACGAGACAAAGGTGAGAGCTTCCCGATGGAATGACTTAGCCCACACAAGTCCTCATCGATGTGAAGACCTTGCACAAGAAGATCATATCTTCAACTCCTTGCATGAAGAAGAAAGCATGGAGAAGAATGCCTGAAGTCAGCATCACCCCATCATCTCCAACAATCTTCATCAACTCTGAACATGCCAAAAGCAAAGTCCGGAGAAGAAGATCGAAGTCGGCATCATCCCATCGTCTTCAATAAAGCTTTAACTCCTCACATAAAGAAGAAAGCTTGAAGTCGGTGCTATACCCACCGTCTTCAACAAAAGCCGACGCTACAACCGTCACACGAAGATCGGTGCTATACCCGTCGTCTTCAACAAAAGCCTACGCTACACGTCGCACGGAGGCCAGTGTTATACCTGTCGTCTTCAAAAAAAATCGATACTACAACCGTTGCACGAAGATTGGTGCTACCGTCTTCAATAAAAGCTGATGCTACACCCGTGACACGGAGGCCGGTGCTACACCCACCATATTCAACAAAAGCCGACGCTACAACCGCTGTACGGAGATATGTGTTATACCCACCATCTTTATCGTCAAAAGCCGATGCTACAAACGCCGTACGAAGATCAGTTCTACACCCATCGTCTTCAAAAAAAGCCTTCGACTCTGAAAACATCAAAGAAGCCTAGAGAAGAAGAGAATCCAAAGCCAACTCCACAACCATCATTGTCAAAGTTTCGTCCATAAAAGGAGGAAGCCAAAAAAATAAAGAAACCTTGAAGACATAGCCATCACCATTTGAGGAGAAGATCAAGTCAAAGCAAAGGTCAAAGCTAAAGCAAGAAAGTCGAAGCAAAGCACTGATAAATCCCGTGCTAAAGTAACACACATACCAAAGCCAACGAACTACGACAAACATGAGCAAAAGTAACGCACGTTCTAACCGATACGACGTGAAGTTCGGAAGAACTAAAGTACCACAAGTCTCTCGGGTCAAGCGCAAGCGCCAAAGCACTACAAAATCTAGAGTCATACCAAAGCCAAGCCAAAGCCAAAAGTCAAAGTCAACGCCAGAAGCAAGATCGACACCGCAAACCGACGATCAATGATGTTGGGGTCTAGTTAGAGCCGAGGGTGATGCGAAGATCGAGCAAACGACACCGAAAGCCCCCCCAATCGAAATGGTGTGAAGGACAGAAGAGACAAAAGCAAAGGCCAAAACCCTCGACCTCTTAAGAAACCTAAAACCTTATAAAGATCTCTATCCTGTGCAATCCCTACAGAGCTCTCGCACGAAGTAATGTGGAGACGCGGATCAAAGGGACCATCCAGAGGATTTCTCCCACAATCTCTTGATCAAATCTTCGCCGCACCCGGCTCACCACCCTCGAGCCCCCGGGTCAGCAGCTTTGTAATATTCATGTACGCAATAAAAACAACCCACATCTTTTTTCCATACATACAGTATCATATAACAAATGTCACCCAGCTCGCTAATTAGCGTTGCATAACACGAGCGTACTGCGACCGTAGTGTTGACATTCTTACCGTTTTCTTTTTGAATTCTCCTAATAGTCACTTTCTTGCTTACACATTCTCATGTGATCGCTTATCCCATCCACCGCTAGTAGCCTTTTTGGTTCGCCCCAGTTATCACTTCACTGTGCAGTGGGGATGCAATGCGTGCAGTTGGAACAAGCAACTTTTTGCTACGTGTTCCAACTTTGGTATAGGATTTTGTATAGGTGGTAGTTTGAATTGCACGGGTTTTCAGAAACTACAACAAACCAAACAGTAGGCGAAGTGCAGTGTTATCCGTAGATTATAATTGAAGTAACCAAACAAGCTGTAAGAGATCTCCAACCAGTCCCTCTAAATTAAGTCCTCTAAAATAAATTTTCTCCAAATTTGGTGGGCCCAGCCCTCCAAATTTATGATCCAACTCCAACCTATCCTCTTTATTTTCCTCTCTATTTCTCCCTCCAAATCCAAATGCGGTGGGCCCAGGCCTAAAAAATCATAAAAGAATGTTAAAATAAGTTATGAGTTAATTCAATATTTTTTGTTTGGGACATAATAAAAATTCCATGAATATTAAACTAAAGGAGAGAGAGAGGTATACGAGTCATTTTCAAAAGCTCTAAACCAGTCCTTTAGATTTGATCGAGAGACTTAGTCAAAAACCCTTTTAGGGAGATGCTTTTGTGCTTGTGTCCCCACAACAAGATTATTTGAGCTCCAGCCCTTTCTGAAAAGACACGGTTTATATCAAACCACCTAACCTCCGGTGTGAACTTTTCAACCCTTACAAAAGACACAAATACCCTTACTTCACTATAATACAATACCAATTCGGTTGGGAATAACAATTCAATTGCTACAGTGATTACACCGAAACAACGATAAAATCATTTTCAACCGAATTGTTACTGATACAATGAAATCAATGAAGTAATTTGGAGTATCAATTCGGGGTAGCGAAGTAACAATTTGGTTGCTACAGTGATTTCATTGTTGCTATAGTAAATTCACTCTTGCCTGAATTGATACTCTGCTACAGTGAAATCGTTGTAGCAGTCATTGGACATGCACTATTACCGGATTGTTACTTTAACTTGCTGAATTGATACTCAGGGGTAAAGTTCAACAAAACAAATTTTAAAAAAATAATCGAGGGATAAATGGACATTTTAAAAACAGATAAATTACACTTTGCCCCCTGAAGATTAGCTAAAAAACACTTAACCTCCCTATAGTTACAGAACTACATCTTGCTCTCTTCAATTCAGTTTTTGATCAGATAAACATTACCAAATGAGGAAATTTAAGTAGTTGACAAAAGGGGTATTGTGCTAACATTTCAAACGTTAGGGAGCGATTTAGAACAAAATAAACTAAGGGGGGTTAAGTGTTTTTGAGCTAAACTTCAAGGGAGGCAAAGAGTAATTTATCCTTAGAAAAAAAAGGGAGTGAGGGAGGGACTTAATGCTAAACGCAACCGAGCCAATAATTTATCGTAATACAGGATTAGTTAGAAGGGCCATAGACTAATAACCCCTTTCTCTTCCCCTCTAAAATTTGGAGAGATGAACAGAGAATTTGGAGGACCTCTCTATAATTTAGAGAATGATGGAGGCATTTTTTCAACCGGGTGGCTATATTTGGAGATATAGACACTGGTTGGAGATGCTCTAAGTCTGATCTTTAGCAAAATTGAAGAGAATTCAATATAACAGTACCATGCCAGCACAAGGGACTTTATGAGAATCATGCATACCCAGTTCATTGGTTTGTCACTGTAGATAGTGATAATAACTTGCAGGTATGTAGGCATTCAAAACATCAAACTCCATCCCAGCTGATTCCATCTTCAATCACATGTGATTTAGATCAAATGCCAACAAATTTTCTATGAAATCACAAAAGTACCTATTTTTTTTAAAGAATTGTACATAAAAATTCTCGGGAGATTTGATAGTAGCAAATTTTAGCCCCACATATCGAATTGTCAGTTGACATTTGACTAAATTCCTGACATTCCGCCTTTTCCGGAATTTTTTCACTGAAAACACCATCTTTTTCAGTAAAAGTTTTCCTCCATTCCGATTTTATTGCATAACATGCTGACATTTGATCCAAATCAATGAAAATTAGACCAGGAACAGATAAATTTCCACCAATATCTTCCCTTAAAAAATAGAAAATTTTCACCTACATCTGACCAAAATCCAACGAATTTCTTTTCTTTTTTTTTTTTTTTTTTGTTCACTGATCGAAATCGACATTTAAACCCTTGGGTTAGACTATGAGAAAAGCACAAGCACAGATCAAGAGAAAAGCACAAGCACTAGATTTGATGGAGTCCAAACCAAGAAAAACAACAAGAGCAGAGTAAAGCACAAACTAAATCAATAACAAGGGGGGTTGAGTTCATCAAAGTTGGCCAATACAGTCAAACCAGAAATCAATTAGTCCAAAGGACAAGTCAGAAGTACAACAATCTTCACCCTAAAGAACAATCCTAAAGGAGTAGAAACCATAGCACAGCATAATGAACCCTAGTGAGCAGCTCCAATGCTCTCTCTCCTAACCCTAGATGGATAGTACAGATGGATAATCTCAGTGTGGTGCAATCACCACCTTCTTCTTGGAGTGATCTCCTCGTCTAGCCTCCATCTGCACTGGCAAGGGAGCCGACAGGCCCAGGTTCCCATTCTGACCCTGGAGATGCCAACCATTTCCATGCCTGACCCAATCCTCTGCAACCCCTTTGGGGCTCTTCTCATCATCACTGAGCTTCCAGCCCTCTGGTCCCAAATGGTATGCTTCTCCATCTTCCTCAAAAACTCTAGAGAAGCTCTTAATGTCTCTCAATTCCTTGCTCAATCTCCGTGCAGGACCCCATGGATCACCAGCATTGTATTCAATGGCTTCCTCTTGAGATTGCTTATGGGTACCAATAGAAGCTGTAGAGTCCTCTCCATTCTCTGCAAAGCTTACCCTTTTCACCGGCTTGGTAAGCAGTACTCCATCGTCCTCGATAGCCCTTCCATTGATGCCACTAGCTGCGATCTCCATTGCCCCTAGATACAGCTGCTGCTCCTTCACTAGAACCTTGTCGATAAACTCCAAAATCCGGGTCAGCTCTCGGCTGATCGACCTCCTCCCTTCACGAATCATCGGATCCCCGCTCTGCAAACAAAACCCATAACAGAAACCGTGAAGAATGGCATCAGATTACAGAACCCAGAAAAGGAATCGTCTAGCAATTGATCACCTTGATGGAGTCCAGCTCGAGAAGCAGATCCATGGCCCTCTCCGAGAGGGCCGCCGGGGCGAGATCGGTTTTGTCCGAAAGCGAGGACTTGAGGACGGCGACGTGGGATTTGATGGCGGCGAGCTGCTTTAGGTGCCGGAGGGTCTGGGACCGCCCCACCAGGAAGCGGCGGAACCGGGCCTGGATGGTCCGGGCGGCGACGTCTCTAAGAGAGACAGGCGGAGGAGGAGGCGGCCGCGGTGGTGGTGATGGTGGTGGAGGAGGAGGGGGGGAACGAGAGGGGGGTGCGTGAGAAGAGGAGACATGGGGAAGTGAGGATTCGAGGGTGGCGACGCGGTGGAGGAGGGAGTTGAGGAGGGAGTGGGTCTGCTGTTGATCCTTCTGGTGATGGGTTTGGGGGGGGTGAGGGTATCGGGGTTTGAGGTATTCATGGGGGCTGAGATGGGGAGGGGGTGGGGATTGCTGGAGGAGGAGGTGGCCGGCAAGGAGGTGGAGAAGCTGGTCAGAGGCGGTGAGAGGAGGAGGAGAGGGGGAGGGGGAGGAGGAGGAGCAGCAGCAGCAGCAGCAGCAACATTGGGCCGCGCCGCCGTGATGGCGGTGGTGAGGGGAAGGCATCTTGGGGGCGGATTTGAGAGTCCGGGGAAGGGTTTCTGGATTATATAGTGGGGGCAGTGAGGGATTAGCTGTTACTTTTCACAAAAAGGGTTTTGAGGATAACTTAATGGAATGTGATTGATTTAGGATCTAAGTTTGAGAATTCGGGTTTGGGTGAGACAGCAAATGAACCCACTTTTGGGGTAGGATTTAATTGATAAGTAGTACTAGTGATTCCATAAGGGATCTCATACCGTAAGGTAGTGGGACTGATGCATCTACAACCATCAGTTCGGACTGAGTGTCATTCATCTTTAGGATTACCTCGCGACGAACTGTTCTGATGAAACAAACCTATCGCCATCGTTCAGAACGCCATATTGGACCATTTCTCTGACTTGATTGCCCCATCTTGATTAAATTTGTAAAAAAAAAAATACATAAAAAATTTACGAGGTGTTCATATGATTCAGCCGATTCAGATTTGATTCAACACATCCAATCCTGTTCGATCTATGAGGATCCAATTTGAGCTTGCCTCGCTGAATCATGTTTTATCAGATCTTGTTCGAATCCAGTTCCTAATCAGGCAAGTCAAAGTCAAACCATGATGAACTGACAAACCAAAGCCGATTTGGATTGTATTTCGATTCAGATTGGCCGAAGTCGGGTGCTTATGAATTAATAAATACATATATTAGTGATTATCTAGAAGAAATATATTATGGATTGGCTCATTTTTATTTCAAAACAAATATTTTCCACGGGTTGTGGTGAGTAATGCCTAGTATACGTGATCTTCATAAAGGCAATAAACCACCCCTGCGGGATCACATCGCAGAACATGCAGGCACAATAGCACAGAAGAGAGCCCTAGGGAGGAGAGGGAGGGAAGAAAATATTTTTTTTATTAAGTTTTGCCTCCTCGGCGTCGCCAACAGCAACCAAGGAGGCCGAGGCCGGAGCTAAAAGAACTTCAAAACACTAGACCGAGCAACTTGTCTTTGATACCATGTTGAGAGAGAGAGAGAGAGAGAGAGTACTCTTTGTATTGCTTATCTTTTTACATAAGACTACCTCTCCTTATAATTTATAGAGTGAGAACGAACACTATTTCAATACCACAGACCATGTGGGACTAAACTTTGATTACGTCTTAACACCAGGATACCTAGTCCGTCATCTAAGTGAGATGCATTGACCATCATGGATCACGGATGCTCCCACTACACCTTACAATGAGTTGATTTTGAAATTTGATGCAAGTTTACCTAACTTGGTTTTATCCAACAGTAAGATGACTCGAAGGTGCTTGGTCGATCAGCTCAAACAGTAGATTGTGGTATCAGTATAACTTTGAGGAGGAACAGAGATCACCATAGAGTATTTAGGTACTATGAGAACACACAACTGATGAAGGTTCTGAACTTTACTGTATAATGAGAGCATGCAACACAGCACACCCAAATTCAATAAAATGTTTAAAGAAGTCCAAGTACAACATGAATGATCAACAACAATGGTCGAGAAAAAAGGTGCTGAAAACTGGCTCCTCCTCTCAGCACAAGATCCAGGAGGTAACACTAACGGCCTATTTCCCGAGCAGATGGCGTACACGCTGGTTTGCTCCCTTGACTCTTATGTTCAATACATCGACATCGTCATGCAAATGATTGAGACCAGTGTTCTGCCTGTCAATTATCGAAACAAGAAAGGGAGAATGATGTTATTCGGTGAAAAGGGTGACAAAGGATGAGAGAGAGAGAGAGAGAAGAGAGAGAGATGAGAAGCACATCCAATTGATGCAATCTTGAGCCCATGGTCATAAATCTGAACACTTAATCAAGTATTGATTGGCATGCCTAATATCAGAGGTAAGAAAGAGAAATGGACGATTCACCTCTCTATCTCAGAGCCCATGTCAACGGCCATTTCCTTCAGCTGGCCCAACAAGTTGCTCAAATCAGTAAGAGCATCATCTTGCATTGCCTTCTCAACCTGTAAAACAAAAAACCAGATAATCAGGCATAGTGGTGATTATTGGATGAATATCTGCATCATACTGTACTCTTGCTAACAACATATACCTCGACTTTCTCCAATGCAGATGTGGGTTCGGAAGGAGATTGTCGAGGATTGGATCGTGAGCTAGGGTTTGGTAACCCTATTTTTTGTCTCTGCTCCAAGTTGCTACTCCTTCTAAGAAAAGAATCATCTGTGTATTTGGTTGGCCAAATCAGACACAAGCATCAACAAGAGGCACATCTATCTTTCACAAGCTCTTTTAGAGTTACCTCTCGTAAGAACGGGCCCCTTAATTTGGCGAGTTCTCTTCGGCTTCCAAGTCTTGGAAAAAATACCCCCAAGACTTCCCAAAAGCTTCTCACCCTGAAATGAAGATGTACGAATCAAGGATGAGTACTGCTAGGAAAAGAAGTGCTTTTCTGATGTCTCCCTTGTTCAATCATTAGAACTTTTGATTCCATTGGAGATGTGTGGATTCAATTCTAGATGTGAACTTTGATAGGAAATGCAATCCCATTAAAGGTACAAGGCTTTTATAAGCCATCCAACTGAAGATACGAGATTTTCCAACATGTACTACTATAGTGCTAGTCAAATAAATCTCTAATGTCAAAAGATTTTGTGATGTTTGTCCAAGATGTAACAAGTATATTGACATGTTTGGTTTAGGAGGTTGAACGCTGACATGAAGAAAAGCTTTACATTAAGCTTCCACAATTTGCATCTTGGCTTCACAGTGTCATTGTGAACCCCAAAACAACATCATAGTTAGAGATTTTGGCTTGGGAAAGGAGAGAAGGTTTGAAACCATAGACACGGGCATTGAAATGTACAAAAATGGAATAAACACCTCATCAAGTGTTGATAACATTAACCTTCCAATGTAAAGCCTATCAGCAAAGCAAGGAAGGAAACAATAGCACAGCATTAATAGAACTTTGAAACGATAGAAGATAAAACAAAGTAACAACCCCAGCCTTACCATAGTTCTACAATACATCTTCCAGATGAATACGGAAAGAGGTGCAAGGGCATAAATTTCAAGAAAAAATTGTGTTCGGAATATTTGATGAACTAAATGTTAATCTCAAATATAAAGTCGATGCATGCTGACAAGAGTGTATCGGATTGTTGAGAATAGTCCCACATCGGTAAAGGGGTGCGGGGAGTTCCACGTCTTCATATACCGTTCCCCCCTCCCTCTCATCACCGGTTTTGAGGGGGCATGGGAATCGTAACACAAATAATAGACTTTACAAGGGTATATCTACTTGCTTAGAAACGTTTAATACATTGACAAATAATAAACAGAAAAGGTAAACAAAGTCAGAAGGGCATACCCTACTAAGGTCAGGCTCAATGTTAGCAGCCGTGAGATGAGTCCGTGTAATCTGCTCGCCCTGCTGATGCAAACTAACGAGAGTCCTCGTGGCATCTTCCCTGATCTCTTCTGCAATCTTCAGACAACCATTTACCTTTTGTGTCGTTTCCTCAGCCTTGTACACAGCATAATTTTCTAATTCTTGCATGGATTGGTTCTCGAAGCCCCCCGACTCATGGAAGTCGTTATTATATTTTTTTTTGGCGGCCGAATAACCCATATATGAAAATGACGAAGAAATCCCGCTACCTTCATCTTCGTTATAGCTAAATTCGGGGCTTTTAGAGATCGCCTTGGTAATTGGAGGAGCTGAGGAAGCTCTTGCAGGTTTAGGGTTCAGACTGGATTCTGAATCAGAATGAAAGGGCGTGGATCCATAAAACCCAGGGTGGTCAGAACGTTGCTTTGAAACTTTCGACACAGGTGTTGTTCTGATGCTCATTTTGGGCAGCAAGAATAGACTGAAGATGCAGGAGAGGTGTCGAGAAGTACACTAACAGCAAGACTGTGATAAGCGAAAGATCCAATTATGGCACCTAACAACAAAAACAAATACTGTTAAGGTGTTAATTTATATGTAATGAAGAGTCCAACAGAATGCAAACAACTCAGAACCAAACAAGGAGATAAGATTGCAAGGTAATCACTTAGTGATGGAAACAAAGAAAGATCATTAGACAATATCAGTCTACAACTCAAACACATATTAAAATGGTTATCAAGAAAGGTTACTATAAAATTAAAGATCACAATCAAGAGAGTGGGACGCTGAAATCAAAATCGGAGGCGATGAATTTGACAGGAAAACTGTGACGATGAATACAGATTCTTTTAAAAACAATAATAGAAGTTGGACAAAAAATAAAGGAAAAAACCAACGGGGAAGAAATTGAATAAAAATAGTTTTAAATTAAAATTAGGTATTGGGAATAATCTAAAAATCGACAGACAACACAAGAAGGAATGATGGTATAGATCCTACACAACTATACTTCATGGAATCATAACCATAACCATCAATCCATGGCCCATCTACTTGGGGTTCGCTTTATGAATTCTTCTTCGCCATTCATTTCTATTTAGAGCTATATCTGTTGTCAATAAAAGTTTTTTCATATCTTTTCTAACAACTTCCATCAATGTTATTCTAGGTCTTCCTCTCCTCCTTGAACCTTCCATAGTAATTTGAGACCCTCTTCTTATCGGGGCCGCTCTACTCCATGTTGTACATGGCCAAACAATCTTAATCTATTCTCCATTATCTTGTTCTCAATTGGTACCACTCTAACACTTTCTCTAACACACTCATTCATCACTCTATCCCTCGTACTTTTTTCGTACATCCACCTCAACATCCTCATCTCTGCCATGCCTATCTTATGAGCTTAAGCTCTCTTTAAGGGCCAACATTTTGAACCATATATCATTGCGGGTTTTATTGTTGTCTTATAAAATTTACCCTTGAGTCTTAAAGGCATGCGTCCATTACATAGGCACTCTTGAGGCTCCTCTCCACTTCATGGAACAAAAAAACAAAAAAAAAGTCTGAATACCAAGAAAACAAGATGGTGATTGCCTTCTCACACCATTTCCGTAAATGTGAGAATCAATGGGAAAGATTACATAATCCAAAACAACAGAAAACCAAAAAAGGTAATTTTCAAATCAAAGAGATTGCGAGATCCAAATTATGGTGGAGATAAGAACAGATCCAATCCTAGATAAACTTGACAAACAAAAACAATTGAAAGAATAGTAGTAGCACTTTATTCTTACGAGACCATAGATGAGGGATTGCAAAAACAAAAGCCACTTTTAGAAATTGTACTAAGCAAATTTATCCAATAAACCCCAATCTAATAACCAAAACAGGAACCAAAGCAAAGGACAGATCACACGAAACCAATCCAAAAAATCTACAAACCCTAAATTCAGAACCCATGAACTTAAGAAAGAAGAAGAATCAGCCAAGAGGCCATGCAAGAGTAATTTGGCTTGAAATAGCATAAAAAAGAGAAAATGTGGTCTTACACCTTCGATGACAATTAATTTTCAAACAAAAGGCACCATATCCACAACCATCAAACCTTTTTCCCATCTACTTGAGGTTGGATTTTCGATTTTTCCATATTTTTCTCACATAAAAGAAAATACCAATCCAACCAATAGAGGGCAAAGAAAACTCCATCGGGTTTTACTTCAGAAATCCCTACTTCATCTTGTCCTGATTGTATTGGGCTTCCTCCGGCCAAAGACTTGTCCCTGAATATGTATGAGGAAGAGTCTTCCTCCTTACCCGATAACCAAGAGCACGAATTTTGTAATATTCCTGATTTTATTGGGTAGGGGGCGCCATGAATTGATCCTCTTGGTTTTCCAAAAAAAAAAAAAAAGGATGAAGAAAACCCTAATAATCATATGATGCTACAATATGGACCGAACTGAGACCCAAAATTAGACCATGGGTTCACTCCAAATCAAGGAATACTTGGAAGACAATCAAACGTAGGCGAAATAAGTTCTCTACTCTCGCTCAATCTTTTCCAACAGCCCAAAAAAATTAAGGAAAAATGTTATCAGAAGCTCAAATGTCCTAACCCAAACACAGATTATCAGCCCCAAATCAAAACCACAACACAAGAGATCGATCGACATACCCAAAACCCAGAACCGAAAATCAGCAAACAGAACCCCTCGTGAATCTGAAGATCACACTTGGCTGAAAATTACCACATGGGTATCACTCCATGAACCAAGATCGGTTACCTTCTCCTCCAGAGACCACAAACACCATACAAGAACCAGAACAAAGAGATCAAAAACCCAAAAAAAAAGAAATATATAGAAATACCTGAAGAGGCGAAGATGGGTTTAGGATCTCAAATCTCGATCACCCCAAGAGTCGAAGAAACGATCGATCGAGGCGGCTTAAAAGTCGAGACCTTCGTTCACCTCTAGGTCGGAGACTTGGAGGGTGGTGAGAATTCGAGAGCGGAGAGAGTCTTTCACCCCTTCCCCTCTCTTTTATGCGATAAACTATTCGCTAAAACCCTTTTTTGTTGGAGAAATAAAGACGAATGACAGTGGAGACCTCTTCCCCTCTCGCACCAGGTCCACCCCCACGCTGCAAGAACTGGAAAAATGGACCGTTGGACTCTTTGTCGTATATGCGCCTCTCCGGGGATGGGGGTATTCAGATCCTGATCCCTGCCGTCCTTGACGGTGCCCTCGATCGGACGGATGTGATGGTCTCTGACTTGTATGTAGATTCGAGACCTGTGGGGCACACGGATCGAACGGCTGTATTTGTTTACCTAGTGCGTTAGGCGTGATAGTAGTCGTCCGCGTGATTGGATTGGTCAGGACTTGTATCAAGTCTAGGCTGCTGATCTGGTCAAGGTTCTAGAAGGCTTGGAAGGAGCAAGAGGGTTGGACCAACTCCTTTCTGGAATTTTGGGCTTTGGGTGTGCTAACATTGACATTGACATTGACATGGAATGCAAGTTGATGGGCAGATTGGGACCTTCAAATCTGGGATGAACCTGATCCTTATAAAATGTTTTAATTTAAAAGTCTAAATAGCCTGATGGTTGGTTCCTCGTTTACCTAGACCTATCACCCGATTCGGCTATATCCTAGTTTGAGTTATCTAATACGGACCGTTATCATTATCGGATCATCCGATTGAAAGCCTCAATCCGTACCCGATAAGTATAGATCCAATTTGGATCAGGATTGGCTCCATTGATAGGTCTACATCGGACGACTGTGATATCTTGAGTATCGAATATGTGGAAGAGCATTTGATTTCGGACTCAGGATTGCAAACAGCCTGCATAAGATGTCAGACTATCAGAAAAATCATGAGAATCTTTTTTATATTGACCCTTAAGACCTTAGATTTAAAGTAATCTACTATAACAATGGATAAAAATATAATAAGTAATATAGGGGGAATTTGCATTAGATCCTATGGCAACATTCCTTTTAAGTATAGATCTCGACAAAAGGTTTGTAACATTTAAAATCCAATTTTAAAGATCAGCTTACAATTAGTATAGCAACTGGTAAAAAGACTCATATGCCCATATAAAGTTCTTGAATTTATAAAAAAATTGTCACCTGTTACAAAACAGCACGGGTTAACCAAAGATGTTACTCCCCCAAGCAGCTAAAAAAGATAGATATGCCTATCAAAGTTATTCAATTTATCAATTTAACATTTTGTTATTAAAGATGCTGCTCGCTTAGGAAACAATCAGTTTCAAAACCAATAGTGTAGTCACTATAGCTGCTACAATGATTTTATTAAAGCTACTGGGCATGGGTGAATTCATCTTGGCTGCTACAAAGATTTAATAGCGACTGCTATAGTAAAATCATTGCAGCAATGAGAATCATTTCATATATCTAAGTATTTAAATCACTGTATAATCTACAATGAAATCACTGTAACAACTACGATAATTTCAATGTAGCTGCTACAATGATTTTCATTATAACTGTTACAATGATTTAAAAATGATATTCAGATATATGAAATGATACTCAATTTCTTATAATGATTTTAAATGGTACTCATATATATAAAATATATATTGTACTCATCTTTTTCCAAAAGAAGTCAGGTTTTAGTATATTTTCAGTAAAATTACTCTTCCACATGGAATGTAATATTAAATCTCAATGGTATAATTTTTTAGAGATTTAACATTATATGTGACTCATCATACTAATTTATGATCATAATACTGAGTATCACTCATTATACTGAATGACATTCAATAAAATAAGTATCATCTAATATACTGAATGATACTCAAAGTATTGATTGATGGCAATATGATGCATCAATACTCAAATATACAAAATGGTATTCAATGCTACAATGATTTTTTTATAGCATCCACGTCCAAGTCTCTGCAGCAACCATGGTAATTGTCATAGCTGCTATAGTGATTTTCACTATAGTTGCTACAATGATTTAAAATGTTACTCAAAAATACAAAATGATACTCATTGCTACAATGATTTTATTATAGTAGCCTCGACAAAATCTCTGTAGCAACCACGATGAAAATCATTGTAGCAGTTACAGTAAAATCATTGTAGCAACCCATGTCACTATAGCATCTACTATGAATTAAACATTGTAGCAACCCATGGTACTATAGCATCTACTATGAATTAACGTGGGAGGATCTTATGGGTATTTTTGATATTTTTAAAAAATACTTCATCCAAAATGGTTAGAAAATATTCTCTTACGTTCAAAAATCATGAGAGATGATCACCTTTAAAACTAACGTACTGTAGTCTGTGGACCTACTAGTGTATGCCCATGCCTGTTGGCACTGCAGCGGGGCGCCTTTGGTGGCAATACAGCTGTCGACAATGCAGCGAGCCACCTTTGGTGACAACACACTTGTTGACAATGCAGCGGGTCGCCTTCGGCGGCAAGACACCCCCGAGTATCACCACCCACATAGTCATATTCGACGCAAACTCACCTGACCACCTTCGGCAACAAAATACTTTTGGCGACAACACTGGTTTACAGCGGCCACGTCCGGATGGACCAACAACCCCGACACCACCAACAGCGACTGGGACATTCGCTACCACCTAAGCAGCCGCCTTCGATGGTAAACTCAGTTCCTACGATCTCGCTCCGGTGGACCGACAATCACAGCAAAACCAGATTTAAAATCCTACGGCCTTGCTCCAGTGCATGCCCATGCCAATTGGCATGAAGCGAGCGTGCGACCAGCATCCTAGAGAAAGAGAGATCGTGGGGAAGAGAGTGTGAGAGAGACGAAGAGAGATCATGTGCGCTACCCCCTATTTTCTCTCACATCCGACCTATTCTCTCTCTCTAAATCCTATCTGACCTTCTCTCTTCCATACTCCTCTCTCTCTCACTCCCTTTCTTATCAAGCACACAAACCAACAGTCCAAATCCAGTGAGCCATGCATGCATGTCAGAGAATCCGACTCCCTCTCTATCCGACCTTATCACAGCCGTTCCTTGAACACAACCTATGTCCGAGCTGTCCATATCTCTATCTCTATCTCTATCTACTACCCACAGCCGTCAAAGAATCCCAAGCCTAGCTTTATCCGATCCCCCTCTCAAGCCTGGTCGCAGCCACCCCTCCTCCCCTCTCAAACCTAATCCCAGCCATTCGAGATCATCCTTTAAACCTGGCGACCCGAACCCATCGCGATTTTCTCCCTCTCTGCAACACCTCAGCCATGCATTGATCACAGCCATCCCAAACCAATGCACACATGTCAGCACCCCCGTCGTGAATCTTTATCCCCCTAAAAAACCTACGCACTCCCCCCTATCTCGGATTCTCTCTCTGCCTCTCCGATCGTCTCTTTCTCCTCTCTGATCCTGATCTCCCCCCCCCATTCTCTCCTATTTTCTCTAATTGATTCTCTCATTTCTCTCTTTTGTTTTCTTTCCTTAACTGTCTCTCTCTCATTTAATCTCGATCGCAATCACATCTCCCCTTCGTGAATTCTGGCGATCTTTTCTTTCTTACCCTTACACCAAATCACAGCTCCCTGTCTCTCTATCCAGAGCTGTAGCCAACCTGATCCCAGCCGTCCTTTTTCTCTAGATAGAGAGATTGGGGGAAGACAGAGAGACGGAGAGAGAGAGAGAGATCCTGGGGAAAAGAGAGAGAGAGACGGAAAGAGAGCTAGAGAGATCCGAGGAAGAGAGAGGGAGAGAATAAGAGGAGAGAGAGAGAGAGAGAGAGAGAGAGAGAGAGAGAAAACTATGGGGAGAGAGAGACGGAGAGAGAGAGAGATACGGAGAGAAAGAGATCGTGGAGAGAGAGAACTAGGGAGAGAGAGAGAGAGAGAGAGAGAGAGACGAAAAGAGAGAGAAACGGACAGAGAGAGAGAGAGAGATTGGAGAAAAAGAGGAATTTTTTTTTCTAGTTAGCTTGTTCTAGTTAGTGGTTTCGTTTTGTCTAATCAGCACAAAACCGACGTCCCTTGTTATATAGACTATTGCATGTCCGTGCCTGTCTACACTGTAGTAGGCCGCCTTCGGCGGCAACACACCTGTCGGCACTGTAGCGGGTCATCTTCGATGGCAACACACCTGAACGCCTTCGACAGCAAAGCACTTTCGACGACAACACCGGCATTCATAGGGACACCCATTTCCTCGCCCGTGCCGATTGTCACGAAGCGGGCACCTTCGGCGTGACCAACTCCCCCCCTATAATCAATCAATTACAGTTGTCTCTGTTCGAACGGATTCCTCGAGATCAGCCCGATAGTTTGGGGCGGCCGAAATTTCAGCAGATGGGTTAATAGCCATTGATATGAACAACGATCATGGGATGAACTATCAAGATAGTGCAGTTTCAATGGGCCGGGATTTTAGAGGTTTAGTGCAGTTTAAATGGGTTGGGATTTGAAACCAAGGAGATATCGTGCGTTGATTTTTGAACGAATGGTTAGATCTATTCGGTTTATTTTTGTCCAGTCAGTTTGTCCTAATCAGCTTTTTTGTTCCGTTTTATCTAGTCAGCACAAAACCGACATCCCTTGTTATATAGATTGTAAACAAACAAATGTAGGTGTCCTCTTAATCAAACAAAAATGTTACTATGTACTTGCACCTAATTTTTTGTATTTTATATTGTAGTTTGTCGGATCTGATTTTTTAAGGATCAGATTGGCCTAAATTCATATTTGATTTGTTAAGTAAACAAACTATCGGATTCATACCGTTATCGAATCATTGAATTCAAAATCACATCCATATCCAACCTAGTGGATCGGATTCGGATCAAAATCTAGTCCATTGATATATCTAGTTTTACCTATCTCGATACTACTTATCTCGTATATCTCACCGGGATAACAAATTTTACTTACCATAGCAACTACATGACTCCAAAAATATTGTCTAGTCTACCCTATGATATTTGGGTTTGATTCCTCTCAATTTCAGGTCGTTCCCTCGAATCTATATCTATATATATATATACTAAAATGGAAGCCTCTCTCCCGTGTTGTGACACATGGACGTCTTTTAAAGAGCTAGAATTCTTCTTCCGTGTGTGAACACGGCTCTCTTTTAAATCCATCTAAAAACCTACCATAAAGATGATAGATTTTTATTCAATGGTATTTAATGGTCATTTGATGTTAATCTCTCTCTCTCTCTCTCTTTCTCTCTCTAACAAGTGAATCACACTTACTTCAGATTTCACACTTCTTCAAACAGTTGCGATGTCGTATTTGTCAAATAGCGTGCATCAAGCACATTTGGGCATTGCCCGGGTTTCTTACTAGTATATACTAAAATGGAAGCCTATCTCCCGTGTTGTGACACATGTACGTCTTTTAAAGAGCTAGAATTCTTCTTTCGTGTGTGAACGTGGCTCTCTTTTAAATCCATTTAAAAAACTACCATAAAGATGATAAATTTTCATTCAATGATATTTAATGGTCATTTGATATTAATCTCTCTCTTTCTCTCTCTCTCTCTAACAAGTGAATCACACTCACTTCATATTTCACACTTCTTCAAACAGTTACGATGTCGTCTTTGCGAAATGGTGTGCATCAAGCACATTCAGGCATTGCCCGGGTTTTTTACTAGTCTATACTATATACTAAAACGGAAGCCTCTCTCCCATGTTGTGACACATGGACGTCTTTTAAAGAACCTTAATCATTCTTCCATGTGTAAACATGGCTCAGCTTTAAATCCTATTAAAAACCTACCATAAAGATAATAAAACACCCATTCAATGGCATTTAATTATCATTTGATGTTAATCTCTCTCCCTCTCTCTCTCTAATAAGTGAATCACACTCATTTTAGATTTCATACTTCTTCGAACAGTTGTGATGTCATCTGTGCCAAATGGCTGTGCATCAAGCTTAACGAGTAACCATGATGAATAACACCAATGAGTGACCTAGTTGCATGCCATGTGGCAAGACCATGATGAATGAGTGCTTGGGTGAGAGTTGGAGTTTAAATGCATCGGATCTCTTTGCTTATCAGGATATAGTTTCATTATGTTTTAGCCCTTTTGCTGACATCCTCTCTCTATATTCCCTCTCATCAATGGAAATTCAACCTAGGTTCTAAACATGATGGGTTTAGTGTTATTGTCCTAATGGGTTTGAGTCGATTTTTTTTTTTGTTGTTGTTGAGAAATCCCTCTTAGTGTGTGTGTGCGCACGCGCAGTGGGTGCGCGTGGGTGGATGTGTGTGTGTGTGTGTGTTGGGGGAGGGGGGGGGGGGTGTTGTACAAAGCAAGAAGAGAGAGTTTACAAAGCTCAATCAAGAAGTTCTTGAAGCTCGGAATTTGATGCGCCGCCCTTAGGTGGATTAGTGATCTGACTCTCTCCACTACTATCTTTATTGATAACACTAGTTTCAGAAGACCATACTGCTACACTCCAATCATAGACACCAACAGACTGCCACTGATAGTATATCTCATCCTTTCCTTATCTCATGATGGATTGTTCGTTTCCTCTAGGGTCCCCATAGGAATGTAAGGAGCTAGGGTGAGATCGGATGTGGATTTTTGTTTTGAAGGTCGCCCAAACTCATCTCGAAAAATCACACCGAAGGAGGAGATTGTTCGAGGTCTCCTCTGTCATGTCACAAAAGTGACAACTAGTGTCCGCAATGCTTGTATGGTACTTTTTAAGAAGGTTGACCTTAGTGAGGGTCTTGTCCTAGGACGCTAGCCTCGTATTTATTTATTTATTTTCATGGGACATTTGGCTATCCAGATCCGCTTGGCAATGGGGCAGATATATCTACTTTCATGGGACATTTAATGAGGATCTTTTCCTTTTAAATATTTTTTTCTATAAAATAGTAATATTTACAATTCTTTACGAATGATCTTCCAAATATATCTACTCACATATTATATAATTGATTGTACATTTTTTATTGCTATTGTTGTTATTATCATATATTTATTTATTTATTATTATATATATGTATATATATATATATATTTGAGGGGTAAAAAATGAATAAATTAAATAATAATAAAAAAAAGGAAGTCAGTTACATCACAAGGCTTACTCGGAGTGAGTAAGCAAAAACAAAAGAGTCCAGATCCTTATAGTGGGCAGACCAACAAGGTAGCTACCAAAGGCATCTGTGTCCTAAGCCAAAGGCCAAAAACACAAAACAAAACCAAACAAGTACCAAACCATACAAGCAGCGGAATAACGCAACAAAAGGAAGATACTCAAATATGTACCTTCAGCAATGGGTATGCCTCCCCCGCAATCGCAAAAAAGATCGGTTGCAAAGGAAGCACCGATCGTCACCATGCCACCAGAAGCATCAGCTAAAGCACTCCATATCCCGCACTTGCACGTACCAGCTTTGACCTTCGAGAATGATTCAAAGAATACTCTCAGCCAAGATAGTGCCTTCGAGAATAATCTGCATCCCCTACAGTCGCAAAGACGAGGAACTAGAAGGGCTTGTCCCTCCAATGTACTGTCGGCTACAAGAAGAGTAGTAGAACAAACACTTCATTTCTCGCCCTAGCAGTCTCCAGCTAAGTTGTCCACCAATGAGGAGCTAGAAGGGCTTGGGCCCTCCAATGAGATAACAAAACAATAGCAGCAGCGACAGGTAAGCAGCTGCAGCAATCAAAGCAGCAACTGCAACACAATAGCAGCAACAATGAAAGCAAGCAGCAAACGTAACACAAATGCAGTAAACACGACAACAACGAACAACTCCCAGCAATTTCCAATGTTAAGCCACTCGACAATGAGCTAAAGAGCAGGTCCCCCAACACACCCAAACTCAAAACTTCAATAATTAGTCTGCGTCAATTAATCTGCAACCCCCGCAATCGCATATACGCTTAGATGCAAAAGATTCGACGATCATCGGCACCAGAAGTATGCTCCAGCTATGACCCCAGAAAGTGCCTTAAAAAATCAAGGCTCCTCCACTCCACTACATCCATAACGACAGCATCAATCGAACAGTAAACCCGGCGTGTAGATCCCAATCCAAAACTACTACTCAAAAAGTTGCAGTAGCATCAGTAAACAAGCAAGGCAATAGCAGCAGTAAGCGACAGCAGCTCAAGGACCCAAAACATCATTCTCTATTCTCATATTACCACTGCTCTCACTGTCCAGATCCGGAGCATAAGCGTAACCCGATTGTATAAGATTAGACCAAGCATCAACCAGCCCGGCTACTCTAGGCACTACACCTTTGGTACTGATATTATGTATTATTTCCACATAGCGAACCGCCATTTTGGATAAAACTTCTGGGATCAAATAGCTTTTGCCATCATAAACCCTTCTGTTACGTTCGATCCAAATCAAGTACACAGCAGTAGTGAGGACAATATTGGCCAACAATCGTTGATTTTTATCAGCGATCGCCATGATAAAATTGCAAATTTTCTTGATCGATAATCTTGTTACCCCCTGATTCCATCCCATGGTAGCACAGATTCGCAAATCTCATTAACTCAGGGACATATGAAAAAGAGGTGTTTCACTTCCTCGTCGGCTTGTTTGCATAAAAAGCATCTGTTGGCCAATGAAATCCCTCGTCTTTGGATCCAGGTAAACGTGGGCAGTCGGTCATTTATCGCCTCTAAAAGCAAAAGCTATGATTCGGAGGAGATCCCAAGTTCCATATAACCTTTGTCCATCTTTTTGTATCCCCCGAGGTCCGGATAGAATCCCAAGCCAAATTGAGCGAGGGCTTGTTGCTGGCCCCGCTCCACACAATAGTATCTGTAGGAGCGATAGAGTCAATAGAAATCTCCCGAATTAATTGGAACAAATCTAAAATCGCACAGTTCAACAGATTTGGACGATGCCAAGAACAGTTTACAATCCACTCATTAAGTTTAGACCAGCCATGCTGCAAATCAGGGATTGAATGGATCCAATAATTTGTAGCGGACTTCGCCCACCTACCCATGGATCTCGCCATTTATCAATGTTGTCCCCTTCTGCAATATCATAAACCAGATTCGAAGCAATGTCATCCCTTCACTGCAGAATTCCCCGCCAGACTCCCGACGAAGAGTGGGACAGATTCACTTCCCAAAAAGATTGTGAGCCTAAATATCTGCCCTTCATCTAACAAGACCAGATATTGCCTTTGTTTGTGAGTAGAGTCCAGCTAATTTTCATTAAACTAGCCTTACCGATATCTGAAATGCGCCGGATCTCCAGCCCACCTTCTCGAACTGGTTTACAAACTTCCGACCATTTGACATGCACTAAAGAAATTCCCCACAAAAATCTGCGCATCCATCGTTCGAGGGTGTTACAAACACTAGTCGGGATAACAAACACGGCTGTCCAGTAGTAGAAGTAAGCTAAGATAACAGATTTTAATAGCATAAGACGACCACCGAAAGAGAGTTTGTTAGTTTCCCATGAAGCAATCTTCAGACGAACTTTCTCCAACAAGGGGTAGAAATGTCTCAGCTTTTTTTTCGCCGTAAACTATGGCAGTCCCAAGTATCTAACTGGAAGAGTACCAATAGAGATCCCCAAATCTTCTACTACTTCCGAGTTATTGGTCACCGATTTGGAGAAATACACTGTGCTCTTATCTGAGTTAGCATGAAGACCTATTTCAGTAGCAAACTCTTCAAGAATCTGAGCTAGCCCTTGAAGAGATCATTTCGTTGCCGTAGAGAAGAGCATTAGGTCATCAGCAAACATAAGGTGCGAAACCCGGGGGGCTGAAGCAACACAATAACTATTCCACTGCCTGTTCTCCAAGCTTTTCTCAAGAGATGGAGGAAGGGCTTCCATTACTATAGAAAATAGATAAGGAGAGCGAGGGTCCCCTTGTCTAATTCCTCGGTTTGATTAAACAAAACCTGTGGGGACTCCATTCAAGAGAACGAAGAAGGTAGGAGAGTAGATGCATTCTTAAACCCATTCGATCCAACGGCGAGGGAATCCAAGACAGTGAAAGGCATGCAAAATGAACGATCAACTCACCTTATTGTAGGCCTTTGCAATATCTATCTTAACACAAGCTCTCTTTGGACTCCTCTTAACCTCAAACCCCATGACCAGTTCATGCGCAAGAAGAATGTTATCCACAATACTTCGTCCAGGAATAAACGCCGACTGATTCAGAGAAATAATTTCCCGCATGAATACTTGCAGTATGTTGGCCATAATCTTGGCAATAAATTTATCAATGGCATTGCACAACGAAATCGGTCTGAAATCCTTGAGCTGGCCTGAGTTAGCAACTTTAGGGATAAGAGCTATAAAAGTGTGATTGATCACCTTGAGTAAACGACCCGAGGAAAAGAAATTGGAGACAGCTGTCCAAACCTCCTCTTTCATAGTATCCCAACTGCTTTGAAAGAAATGAGCATTGTATCCATCGGGACCTGGAGCCTTCTTGCCATCCATCATATAGACCACATAATCAAGCTCTTCACGAGTAATCGGGCTAACAACCCAATCTGCCGCTGCTACAGTGGCCACCCGTTTGAAAGGAATATTATGGAATGTGATCATCTCTTCCTCGGGATTGAAAAGTTCAGTGAAATACTAGTTTACTTCCTGGCGGATAGTAGTTTGATCAATGATAATTGCTCCTTGTGAATTCAGTAGAGAAGAAATACCGTTGGCATTGCAATTAGCTTTTATTCGTGAGTGGAAGAACCTAGTATTTCTATCTCCCAGCTTAACCCAGCATGCTCTAGATTTTTGCCTAGCATTTGCTTCTTCAGCTTGGAGATTAGAAAGCTCTTCCACCATCTTCTTCTCCAACTGGGCCAAATTCTGAGAGGGGATCATCTTGGATTTAAAATTGCAAGCTGTCCAGATCTTTTTTAATCAAACAAACCCTCCCTCCAACATTGCTATCTCCTTTCAAAAACTCTTTGTCCCAATCCCGCAGGCCATGTTTTAGAGATTTAAGCTTGGAGATGAGTCAAAATTGAGGGACCCCATGCGGATTGAAAGCCCAAATCTTATTAATCAGATCTAGATACTCTCTGCGAAGACTCCAGCTATTAAAAAATCTGAAAGGTTTTGGTCCCCAGCTGCAGGTGTTGTCCCAAAAGCAAATTAACGGAGAATGATCGCTGGTGCCGGAAGGTAAAACCGAAACATACGAGCTCGGGAACTGCACTATCCATTTACCATTGACTAAGCCTCTGTCTAACCATCCTAGAATTCTCCTCTCGCCTTCCTACCGGTTTGACCAAGCGTATTTAAATCCTGTCGCCTTCAGATCAGTGAGAGTAGCTTGCTCGATAGCTTCATTGAACCGAAGTAACAAGGACGTGGGAATATTATGACCACCCATCTTTTCATCTAATCTGCGAACTGTGTTAAAGTCCCCCAACAAGACCCAAGGCTCATCTGCATAAACACCACAAATGCGTAATATTTCCCTCCACAACATCTGCCTCTCGTTTTCGAGGTTAGCTCCATAAATGAACGTTATTACAGCCACCTGCTTGGAGCTATAGTGAAATCCCTTGCAAGTGATATGCTGATTGTGAATGGAGAAATTAAATAACTTCCATCGCTTTTTGTTCCACAAAACTATAATACGATGCCGCAACTCCTCATCACCATTACCTTGCCAATCCCATCCAGAAGGAATAAGATGATTCAGTTTTTTGAATTTATGACTCTTAATTTTGGTTTCCAGCAGACCACAACAATCGACATCATGAGTTTGAAACAGTCTAAGTAACTCTCCTTGTTTCCCTTTTTTGTTTATTCCCCGAACATTCCAACTCATAATGGTCATAAGTCAGCAGGATTTATTGGGTCATACGCGACCCAACAGACTTGCTCCTCATTGGTCTAGAATTCCCCTTAGGATTAACTGTAGAATTGCGGGACTTAGGATTAGAATTAGAAGCCTCCGACATGGGATTAGGGTGATTGCGCAAGTGAGCCGGAACCATCACTTTGTTGCCCAGTTTTCCTATTACTTGCGCACTCTGATCAATACCCGGCACTTCCCTTATCAGAGTCTCCTCCTGTTGCTGATCACTTTCAGCATTGACATTTATATTCTGTCACCCAGGCATAGCAAGGAGTGTTTGGACAATAGGCTTTTCAGTATTGACCATTTGTTCCTCCATTGACCAATAAGGCGTTTTCCTTGAAGAATGAAGGACTTCCCGCCTCCTCTCCAGGCTATCAGTGGGCTCCAAATCACCTTGCACTTCAGATCCCACATTTGACATGATCACTTCTGACGACCTAGAAACTCCATCTACAAAGATTCCATGATTTTCCCCCTCCTGATCACTCTGAAATCCTAGAGTGGCTTCAATGCTATCCACCTCCTCACTAATAACTTCATCTACTGCCTCTGTTGTGAATGTTACTGCGACCCCCGGGCTTTGACTTCACTTCTCACACAGATTGTGAATCACCAAATTATCCTTAACCACACCAGACTCACCCTCTTTCCTCAACTGCAAATCATCATTGCAACCAATAATCTCCTCATCCGGACCTTGCCCAACCTCTGGCTCCTGGTTACCATTCCTCTCATCTTCATCAACTACTTCTTCCCTCAGTAAGGAGTATCGATTATCGGCTCCCGATCTGTCAAGAACAGGAGGTGCAATCCATTTGCCTTTATTTTGTCGGCTAACAAGAATCCAGTCCTGCCCCTCTCCTTCCTTGTGCTCACTCGCGTGCACAGCGGATGAGTGAATAGGATATCCTGTACCAACCTTAGCTTTTACCGGCCGCCAGATCTGATGCCGCAAGTTGTCTGCCCGTTGAGATTACCCCATCTAATTCTATTTAGCACCTAACTTAGGATGTTTATAGCAATTTCCTTCCCCATGGTCAAAGGTTTTGCAAGCCCTACATCGAGAAGGGATCCAATCATAAAAAATCGGTTGGATAGAGAGAAGATTATCTTTACTATCTCGGTCTTCAACCATCTCAGGAAGGGAGTCTTCCACATTGATTTCCATGCAGAATCGAGCATAACTCACTCTGGATAGTGCTGCCATGGCTTGATCCATGTACAACGGGACCCCTATAATGCTCCCCATACTGCTTAAAAGTTCTTCAGATCATAGGTCCACAAGCAAATTAGGAAAGCGAATCCATATCAGAACCTTTGTCAAGTGATCACATTCACACTTTATCCCTTTCACCCATTTTTTCAAAACAAGAGGCCTACCTTCAATATGCCAGGGTCCTCCTTCTAGAGCTTTATTATAATAAGCTTCCAATCGAAACTTGAATAGGAATATACCATTGTCCTGAGAGTATAGGTGCAAACTTTCAAACGGCTTCCATTTCTGCATCAACATTTCCATCAAATGCACGTAATAAGGACGACGACCCAGCACATACCCAATCAGTGATAACTCCCACTTTTGTTAGTTTTTTTCTACTTCTTCTAATGGACAAATTGCCATGTTTTTGTACCCTTGTATGGCTGGAGCAATGAATCTCAACTTGGTACTTCTCTGAGGCAGAGCAGAGGAATTACCCGTATCTTTGCAAGCATTCAATCTTCCCACACCTCTATGCAAATTAGATTGATTTCCATCATCTCCATGACTAAGTACAGGCATCACCCCCCTCCTCTCTCCACTCCTTGGATCTGGAAGAGTTTGAAGGAGGCTGGGGAATTCATCATGATTAGACAGACCTATGAAAGTCTCTCCTCTCTTCCTCTGCACTAGAGATATGCCATCCGGTTGACTCAGACTATCAGTCGAACACCTGGCTTGTAGACAGTCAGCCGCTAGAGAACTTCCCTCCACAGCCGCAGAGATGAAATCCGTCAAGCTCAGTGCTTCTGGCGGGGCAAATTCCCTCTGAGGCCCAATATCCAGAGGCTCTATCTAGCGACCACAGATAGTCATACCCGATTGCTCCTCACAACCCATCACACCTAGATGGACTGGAGAATGAGAGGTTGATCGAGCTGGGTTTACCTTTCTTCCAAGAACTGTAACCTCTCCCGATTGGGGTCCTTCCGCACTCTTTCCCGCATCACTCTTACCTTGAAGAAAAGCTGTATCTTCAAGATCTGCCAAACCATGCTTCTCCGCCATCCCCTCAAACTCCAGATTCGAAAGGATCTGACACCGAGGCCTGACCCCCTCCTCTAGCCGAAGATCAAGAGTTGGATCTAGGCTTTGGAGTTGGCGATAAGCTGTTTAGAGAAGATGCTTTTAAGCATGGCTTTTATATATATTTATATATGGTGCTATGGTGCTTTCCAATTCTATACTTAATTAGAATTTGACACATTGGTGCTCGATCTAGGTCCCACTCCACCTCTACCTCCACCTCCACGTTTTGGTAACTTAGGTAGGTACCATCTAGTGTGCTGTGTTACTATTAGAGCATCTCCAATAGTCTCCTAACTAGGAGCTGCTAAAAGGATGATTTTATTGATCGCCTAGTGTCACATAGGATAGGTAGGAGCTAAAACCCTTATATCCTTCAACAGCCTCCTAAAATGATCACTAAATGCCAAAAGTCAGACCACAAGACAGAAGCCAAAACGACAGATTTCAAACTGAGGATCAATTGACAGGTGGGGATCATGAGCAGGGTCAGAACCAAGATGGGGTTGTAGTCCTCCCAAAGTTGGCAAAATTTTTAAAGGGCTCCTTTGAGGTATTAATTTTTTTTAAAAAAATATTATACATGGTCGTCCTAAAATATTAAATTTTGGAGTTTCTAGGTCCGTCACTAACCACAAGATAGGTGGTAAAATACTGCTGTACTAACTTGTGGATAGGGATGGATCCAAGGGGAGACGTGTGGGGGCGATCGCCCCCCTGCATTCAAAAGAGAACCCCTTACTATAGTAATGTTAGCTAGAATTATTTTTAAATTATATAAGTTCGTCCCCTCAAAATTTTTTAACAAAATTTAAAACCCCCTTCTAAAGATTTTTCTAACATTCATCTTCCACAAGGTTCGATTCGTGGATCTGTCCTTATTTATGGAGCGAGAAGCCGCTCGCAACTCTGTCAAGTGTCTTAAGAGACTGTTGGTGCCTCTCTTTTTGTATTTGGTTCTCTATCTTTGCGTGGGGCCCAACCACAGTAGCTTCGGTAGGGCCGAAGGACGCTGTTGGAGATGCTCTTTTACACCGATAACGTAGCTCTCATACACGATCAAAAGCACGTGTATGCATGCAGCGGCCTGGGGCGAAGTGGTGGGACCGGTGGATCGTCTTCGGACTTCCAACGTTCAAACGAGTATCTCCCACTCCGATATTTTAGCAAACAGTCCAACGTGTCCGTGCTCAAGCAGGAAAGCTCTCGGAGCGCAGACGTTCCTTTCACGGGCTCGCTGCCGTCCAAAAGGTTTGCTATGATATAGTTGCGATGCACTTACCACGGTAAGCCAGCCATTCCTCTCACCGCAGCCAAAGCACCAGTGATGAGTGATGAGTGACGAACTTCGGACTATATTGGCGGACTATAAATACTCCCTCACGGCCTCGAGATCGAGGGAAAGATAGAGAGAACAGAGTGATCTGAGACAGGGCTGATGGCTTCTTCTCCGATGCCGGTGACTTCGAGCCGCTCCACCGCTGTCTCCCATCCCGGCGCCATATCCAGATCCGCGGGCCTCAGATCGAAGAGGATCGGCAGCTCGAACCTGTTCTGCCAGATCGGGAGTTACCGGCGATCATCCAGGCCTCTTTCGTTGAGGAGCGCCGCCGGCGATCGGGAGCTGCTGGATCAGGTATCCGAAAACGGTAAGAACTTGATCCATGCCGTGCATTGTTGTCGAAGATCTCCCGTTCCTGCCTCGATTACTGCTTTGAGTTTAGATTCTTCGTTGAATCTCTTTGGACCTCTGTAATCTTTGATCTGTAGCTGTGGCTGGAAATTCTAGGTTATGCTCTTGAGCTCAATTATGATCAATGTTGCTAGAACCCCACGTATCCTCGTCGGTACTATTGCATCAACGGGATCTTGGCTTGCCTACAATAACTACATTTGAAATTTCGAATCAATATGCTCTCTCGTAAACTTGGAACTATTATTGGATTAACAACCTACCCAAAATCATCTTAAAATTAAGGGAAGTCACACTCAAATACCTAGCAAGCTTGCCATTTGTGCGTTGGGTGTGTAAAGGTGGGGGTGGGGGATGCAATTACTCATTGGAGATGGCTAATTATGGTGACTAATGCACTATTCATCTATTGATTCAATTTTATTTTTCAATAGCTGCGTGGAGTGTGGTGCTGGAACACCTTGGACTCCCATTGCTTCAAAACTGTTAAGATGTATTACTGTATATACATACACTCAGCTTATATATGACTCCCATGTATTCTCCTTATATTGCCAATTGGCCTAATGAGAGATCTATTCCATTCTCTCCCCAAACCCTAGCTCTCCCTCTCTCTCTCTTTCTTCCTCTAGGGTTTGTCACATGGTATCAGAGCAAGGTTGATCGCCGGCGTCGTCAACGGCTCCCTTGTCTCCGTCGTCAACGGCTCCGTCAATCCAGATCCTCCCCGCGTCCTCCTCTGCGATCCTCCCCGCAGATCGGCTGTTGCTGCGAGCCACGCTGTTGCTGCGAGCCCAGCGACCCGCGCTCCCCTGCCCTCCGGTCGGATCCGCGAGCCCCGTGCGCGTGATCCCCGCGCCCCGCTGTTACTGCGAGCCCCGCGCTCCCCTGCTCTCCGATCGGATCCGCGAGACACGCGACCCGCGCTCCCCTGCTCTCCGATCGGATCCGCGAGCCCCGCGCGCGTGATCCCCGCGCCCCGCGCCCGTTCGCCCAGCGCCTGTGCGCCC
This sequence comes from Chamaelirium japonicum, assembly GCA_947650365.1. NCBI lineage: Eukaryota > Viridiplantae > Streptophyta > Magnoliopsida > Liliales > Melanthiaceae > Chamaelirium > Chamaelirium japonicum. The sequence continues at coordinate 117,477,876 of OX393550.1, forward strand.
GTGCCCTGCTCGTCCAGCGCCTGTGTGCCCGTGCCCTGCTCGCGAGCGCGCCCCGCAGGCCAGCACTTGCCTGTGCCCTGCTTGCTGTGCTCGCCTCTGCTTCCCGCGCCCCACTCGCCTCTACTTCAACCGATCCAGGCCCCGTGCCCTGCTTGCTGTGCTCGCCTCTGCTTCCCGCGCCCCACTCGCCTCTACTTCAACCGATCCAGGCCCCGTGCCCCGAGCACTCCCGTACCAGCACTTCCGATTCAGGCCCCGCACCCCGCACTCGCTCGCGCTCTAGACCCGTCGCTAGCTCTTCGAGCCCTTTCTCTCTCCGGCCATGTCCTCGACTTCCTCGATGACGACTCCGCCGTCTCATCCGGTGCCTCCCTATGAGATTCCACGAGATTTCCTCCCACTCGCCACCGACTTTCTTCTCCAAGAGGCCTCCGACTGGCCGGCATGGTCCGCCACGGTGGAATCCACCCTTGAGGGTCGCAATCTTCGAGGACACCTTGATGGCTCTTCCGCACTTTCTGTTTCCGATGCAGAATACGGTCCCTGGCGCCTTCGCGATCAGCGCATCAAGGCCTACCTTGTTGCATCTGTGGATCGTTCTCTTCGCCGGGACATGGCTGGGCTTGCCACTTCTGCAGCGATTTGGGGACAGCTCACTGCTCGCTTTGTTGAGAAGAGCGGAGCACGTGAGTATCAGCTTCTCACACAGGCCCAGTCGGCACAGCAGGGCGAGTTGACGGTCCAACAATTTTATTGTCAGATGCGCTCATATTGGCGTGATCTTCAGGATCTCGCTCCCGTTCCTGATCCGTCTCGTGCTGTCGAGTATCAGCTCTACCGGGAGCGCCTTCAGCTCTATCAGCTATTCGCTGCCCTACGACCAGAGTTCAGTACTCTGGCCGGTCAGCTTCTTCACCGGGACAGCCTTCCTCGTCTTGATGAGGCTGTGGCTGAGCTCGTCGTTGAGGAGACTCGTCTGCGTACTCTTGCCTCCCGGGCCTTACCTCTTCCATCCGGTCTTCAGGGTGTTCTTGCTGCTGCTCCGCCGCCGGTCTCAGGCCCACCAGCGAATCCCTCCCATGATAGACCGTTCTGCACTCACTGTCAGACACCGGGCCACTTCGTGGACACTTGCTTCTCACTTCATCCAGAGAAGCGTCCTACCTACAGAGATCGAGGTCGAGGACGAGCTCGAGGTCGCGGTTGCCCTGTTCCTACTGCTGCTGCTGCCTCTTCTGTCACAGCTGGCGACCTACAGTCTATTCGTGAGGAACTAGCTCAGCTTAGACTCTCTCAGCAGTCTGCCGCTACTCCTGGATCTTCCAACGCCTCAGTCTTCTCTGTCTCTTCCGGTAGTCCCATTGTTTGGATACTGGATTCGGGCGCCTCACACCACATGACTCCCGATGCCTCCCTACTCACTGCTTGTCAGCCTGCGACGCACCTGCCACCGATCCACACTGCAGATGGTTCTCGCTTAGCCATCTCACAGTCTGGATCCATTACTTCAGCCTCCGCCCCTGCTTGCCATCTCTCCTTATCTTCTGTGCTCCACGCTCCCACACTCCACATGCACCTGATTTCTGTTAGTGCTTTGTGTGACTCTGGCTGCTCTGTGACATTTACTCCTTCCTCTTGTTCTGTGCAGGATCTGCGTACTGGCCGACCGATTGGAGCAGGTCGTAGGGCAGGCGGACTCTACCAGATGGAGTTTCTTCACTCTTTGGATCCGTCATCATGTGGGTTTTGTGGAGTTGTCTCTCCTACTGCCGACCTGTGGCATAGGAGGCTAGGTCATGTGTCGGAACCACGACTTAAGAGATTACTTCATTCTGGAGCTCTAGGTCGTGGTCCTTTTTCATCTTTATCTACTTGTACTGGCTGCAAGCTCGCAAAAGCTGCTGCCCTTCCCTTTTCATCCAGTACTTCTCAGAGCTCTGCTCCTTTTGATCTTGTTCACTCTGATATCTGGGGCCCCTCTCCTCTCCCTTCTATGGCTGGATATTTATATTATGTCTCATTTGTGGATGATTATAGTCGCTACACGTGGGTCTACCTTCTTCGCCGTCGATCGGATATTCTCCAAGTCTATCAGGACTTCACCTCCATGATTCACACGCAGTTTAGTCGGCGCATCAAGATCTTTTGATCTGATTGTGCCCTTGAGTATCTATCTACCGCTATGCGCAGCTTTATTCAGTCACATGGGACTATTTTTCAGCACTCGTGTCCTCACATCCATGAGCAGAATGGTGTTGCTGAGCGCAAGCATCGCCATATTCTTGCGACTACTCGTGCTCTCCTTCTTTCTGGTTCTGTTCCTCGGCGCTTCTGGGCTGAGGCTCTCCTCACCTCAGTCCAGCTCATTAACATCACTCCTTCGTCAGTTCTTCCGGACAACTTATCTCCTCATGAGCGTCTCCTCTCTACCACTCCTGACTACAACCCTCTTCGCACCTTTGGGTGTACCTGTTTTGTTCTTCTTCCTCTTTATGAGCGCACAAAGCTGTCTGCTCAGGCTGCTAAGTGCATCCTTCTTGGGATCAGCACTGAGCACAAGGGATACCGCTGCTATGACCCTGTTGCTCGTCGCTTGCGTATCTCTCGACACGTCTCCTTTATCGAGGATACACCCTACTACTCTCCTGAAGCTCAGGATCTCACCTTTCTTGAGGTTTCTTCTCCTCCATCATCGACACCTTTGCCTCCCTCGTCGGCCTCTCTCGTTCCCCCGGCTCCCTCGGCTCCTTCCCTACCACCTACCGCCTCGGCACCGCTGGCTCCTTTGCTAGTTGTTTCCCCAGCGTCTCCAGGGGACTCCTCCGAGGCTTCCTCCTCTATGCCCGTGCCTCTCTCTCCTCCTCGGGTTGTCTCTCCATTTCCTCAGGTCTACTCTCGCCGGCCTACCCCTGTGTCTCCGTGTCCTTCCTTCTCCGCGGATGCCGGCTCCCCTGCTGTTGAGGTTACTCCTAGTCTTTCGCCTCCTGTGCCTGCTCCGTCATTGCCAGTCGTGGATCCAGGCCCGCTTCGCTACCCTCAGCGCCAGCATCACCCGCCTGACCGTTTTAGTCACGACACTGGGCCTCCTGATCGTTTTGGTTTTGCCTCTGTCTGCAGTTACTCGCCTCAGTTTACTGCCTTTCTTACTGCTGTGCACGCAGATCAGGAGCCCCGATCCTACTCTGAGGCAGTTCAGTTTCCTCAGTGGCGTCAGGCTATGGATGAGGAGTTTCAGGCTTTTCAGCAGACTCAGACCTGGGATGTTGTCCCTCTGCCCTCCGGCGTTAAGGCTGTCAGCTGCAAGTGGATTTATAAGGTCAAGCACCGCCCTGATGGATCCATTGAGCGTCACAAGGCTCGGGTGGTGGCTCGTGGCTTTACTCAAGAATATGGCGTTGACTATGAGGAGACCTTTGCTCCGGTGGCTCAGATGACCACCGTTCGCACTCTTCTGGTGGTTGCGGCTGTTCATCGATGGGCCCTTCTTCAGATGGATGTGAAAAATGCCTTTCTTCACGGTGACCTGTCTGAGACTGTCTACATGGATCCTCCTCCTGGTCTCAGTGTTCCTTCTCAGCACGTGTGTTGTCTTCGTCGGGCCATTTATGGGCTCAAGCAAGCTCCTCGTGTCTGGTTTGAGCGTTTTTGCCGTGCTGTCAGGGAACTTGGTTACTCAGAGAGCAGTCAGGACCACTCTCTGTTTGTCCGGTCGTCCCCGCCGGGCCGGGCGATTCTACTGTTATACGTGGACGACATGATCATCACTGGAGATGACTCTGCTGCAATTGCTAGCCTTCAGCAGCACTTGAGGAACCAATTTCAGATGAAGGATTTGGGTATGCTTTGCTACTTTCTTGGTCTTGAGGTAGCATACAGTACAGATGGCATTCTGCTCTCTCAGCAGAAGTACCTTTCAGACATCCTTAGTCGTGTTGTCCTCACAGATGACCGCACAGTAGACACCCCTCTTGAGCTTCACTCGAAGCTACGTCCTACAGATGGAGTTCCTCTCTCAGATCCCACTCGGTACAGGCAGATTGTGGGACAGCTCGTCTATCTCTGCATCACTCGGCCTGACATTGCACACGCTGTCAGCATTGTCAGTCAGTTTGTTGCAGCTCCACACTCAGTTCACTACGGTGCTCTTCTTCGGATCCTCCGATACCTCAGAGGGACAGTTACTCGCTCTTTGTTTCTGTCGTCGTCCTCCTCTCTCAGACTTCGAGCCTACTCAGATGCAGACTGGGCTGGAGATCCGACTACACACCGCTCCACCACTGGTTACTGTTTGTTTCTCGGCGACTCTTTGATATCCTGGCGCAGCAAGAAGCAGAAAGTGGTGTCTCTCTCTAGCACTGAGGCTGAGTACAGGGCCATGGCCTCCACGACTAAGGAGATAGTTCATCTTCGACGACTCCTCAGTGATCTCGGTTTTGCTTTCTCAGAGCCTACTCCACTTCACTGTGATAACCAGAGTGCTATTCAGATTGCTAGCAACCCGGTTTTTCATGAAAGGACAAAGCACATCGAGATTGACTGTCACTTCGTCCGACAGGAGTATGAGGCCATGACAATCTCACTACCTTTCATTCCCTCAGCAGAGCAGATCGCAGACTTCTTCACGAAGTCACATCCTACACCGCGTTTTCGGTCTTTAATTGCCAAACTCTTGGTGCATGATCCACCCTGAGTTTGAGGGGGGGTGTTAAGATGTATTAGTGTATATACATACACTCAGCGTATATATGACTCCCATGTATTCTCCTTATATTGCCAATTGGCCTAATGAGAGATCTATTCCATTCTCTCCCCAAACCCTAGCTCTCCCTCTCTCTCTCTCTTTCTTCCTCTAGGGTTTGTCACAAAAACAATACCGTTGGAACTGAAAGCCTTACTTCCTGGATTGTCAGAAGGACAGTAACAAAACTTCAAACAGGTAGCAGAGGTTCAAAAATTTCACCAGCCACGACATGCACTAGTATGAAATTTTCGGCTTGAGAAGAATTGGAGTCTATGGAGATCAAAGAAACCAATTGATGAGATTGCAAGGGATTTCTATTCTTGTTAACTCAAAAGTAATCATAGTGATAAAGGGTTAAATTGTTGATTTGGACTGTACTACATCAGAAAATACATATGCTACCATATATATCCTTTCCCTTAAATTTTCTCTAGGGGTGCGTTCCTTTCATTTCCACTCACTTACGAAAATAAAAATGATTTCCATTGACTTCATTTCCTTTTGAGACAAAAGAAATTATGTGAGGAAATGATGTTTCATCTATTCATTTCCACCTCCTATTCTTTGGGAGGAAGGAAATTAAGTGAGTTATACAGAGGAAGAAAATATATTTTATTAGTTCATTTCCACCTGACTTAAGGAAATGGAGTTTCTGTCCAAATTTGAGAGGAAATGAAGTAGGCCAGTTGAGAGGAAATGAAGTCCAGATGTGGATTCATTTCCACCAACTTAAAACGGAAAGAACAATGGAAATGAATAGATGAAACATCATTTCCTCACATGAAATGAAGTCCACTGGTGGATTCATTTCCACCGACTTAAAACGGAAAGAACGATGAAAATGGATATGAAGTCAGCAGGTGGATCCATTTCCACCGACTTAAAACGGAAAGAACGATGGAAATGGATATGAAGTCAGCAGGTGGATCCATTTCCACCCTCGTTTCCGCCCAAAAGAACGCACCCTAGATAGAATTTGTTGATTGGATGCAACAAACATTATAAAAAAGGATAGAAACAAGATCCAGTAAGGTAAAACGTTTTTTTGTTGGGTTCGGGAGTATGAGTTTGTTTTTTTGAGTGATCTTGTAATAACTCATAATTGAAAAAATCAAAGATTTTTAAAACTATATTACTTTTCTGATTGATGATCCATGCACTGCACAAGTTTTTTATAATTTCCAAACTTATTAGAAGAGAGAGAGAGAGAGAGAGAGAGAGAGAGAGAGAGAGAGAGAGAGAGAGAGAGAGAGAGAGAGAGACATATCTTGCAACAATAGAGATTGGTGGATGGAGTTGATAGCCGCCTCTGAGTCCTTCACCGTGTCCGTTTTTATGTTATTCTTAAGAATTTCAGGAAGTAGCTCCAACTCCTTCATTTCTAATTTCCATATTTTTCTACCAAGGAATCATACAACAGGGAGTAGCATGTGGTGACAATGTTGCCTCCAACTCCTTCACCTATTTGATTTTCCTAATTCTTTAGCAAATGGAAATCATCCAACGAGAGGTGGTAAAGCCGACTCCAACTCCTTCACCTTTCGATTTTCCAAGATTTCTCAAGTGATTTTTTGTTCTTCCGCAGCTCACGATCAAAACCATGCCCTTGCATGATTATGATATCTAATCATGAACAACTTACGCTAGAGGCCAGTGTAGCGGTCCATTGATCCAAGGCTTTCTTAGTGTCAAATCAATTAGGAGAATTTTTAGTGAAAATAATAAAACTTAAGGTTTCTTCCAACGTTTTTTTGATTAGTCTGTTGAATATCTTACGCCCTCAACAAATTTTTTTTGTTGAATGTTCTAATGTCATTTCATCATGATCTAAATAGATTAGGGCTTGGAAGCTGCTGTTGAACATGATACAATCCGAGTAGAGATCTGAACAATTGTGAAGAATCATCCAATGTGAAGCAACACGTGGTGATGAAGCATCTTACAAGTCCTTCACCGCCATTTTTGCTAGTCATATAATATTGGGAAGCCAACTCCAAGTCCTTCACCTCTTTTAAATTCAAAATTTTTCAATCAAGGAAGAGTAAGTACTAAGCACATGGTAGCAATGCCGCCTCCAATTGACCTCTTCGATTCTCCAAATTTTGCATTGAATAAGATCATATAATGGTAGCAACAAGCCATGTTACCAAGTTGGGCGTTTTTTTTTTTTTTGAAGAAAATGCTTTTTAAACACGACTTATTGTTGTGAGATTTAACACACGACTCATTCCCGATTTTTTTAAAAAGTCATGATTTTTTTTAAATCAGGACTTTCACGCTTTAATCTCAATTAATCGCATTTTAATCCCATCGTATACTGCTAAAAAAATTTGTTGGAACATCTTTATATATTTTAAAAACTTACTCTTTTTTTTCTCGACTCTTTACTGACTTTTTACCTATTTTTTCGACTTCTCCTCTAGTCGATTTTTCCTCGATTTTTGACTTGGTAACTTTGGCAACAAGCGGTTGTGAAGCTGCATCCAACCCCACCTTTCGATTTCCAAGATTTTCCAAGTAAATTTTCTTCTGCGGATATCGGTTCCATATCCTTCGTGCATCATTATGATTACAAGACGATGAACTACCCATAGTGGCTAGTGTGACAGATTGTTGATTCGAGACTAGTACAGGGAATTCTTAGGGCCAAATAGGTCAAGAAAAATTTAAGAAAAATAATAAAATAATAAATCATAATGTTTTTTCCACATGTATTTTGTTTAATTGATTAAATGTCTTGCATTGAGATGTTTTTTTATTAATAATTTTAAATTTAGGATTTTATGTAGTATTTTCATCGAGATAAGAAAAGATTAGGACTTAGAAACCGTGCCCAACAATTGCGAAAAACATGTAACATTGAGCACATGCGATGATGAAACCGCTTCCAAGTCCTTCACCTTTTCGAATTTTTAATTCAAGAATTTTGGGTAGCTGATTCCAATTCCTTAACCACTTCCATTTTACAAAATTTTCTTCAAAGGAATCATCCAATGGAGAGCAGCATAAGGCTGGGAAGTAGCCTCGAACTTCTCCACCTTTTGATTTTCCAAAATTTTCCATGTAAATTTGCTTAGGTGACCCCGATCAGAGCTATCTCTTTCTTGCATGATTATGATAACAAGACAATGAACAATTCCCACTTGAGATCGGTGTGCCATGTATATGGCCCGAGGCTAGGTAGAGGCTTCTTTGGTGTCAAGTAGATCAAGGGGGACAAAATTCAAGGAAAATAATAAATGTTAAGGATTGGTGCCAAATCAAATGAATGTTTACATTGTTAGATACCCTCACATCCCAAAACCCGGGTCGTATGGGGAGGTTCATAGAGGGTATATTAAGCGGGCATTAGGTGCCCCCTTTACCGATGTGGGACTAACCGGTGGACTTCCTCAACAACCCCCCTCAAGCGGAGCACGCGGAGCGAGGCACAATCAGAAGGGGCCGCACCCGGAGGGAGACAATGAACCCAACTCTGATACCATGTTAGATACCCTTACACCCTAAAACCCGGGTCTTAAGGCGGGCTCCACAGAGGGTATATTAAGCAGAGTTCCTCAACACCCCCCTCAAGAGGAGCACGCGGAGCGAGGCATAATCGGTGGAGGCGCACCTCGAGCGAGGCACATTTGATACCTGAATCTGTTGTTATATGTCAGAATTTCTTAATTGGTTTTTTGTCACATACATAATTATCCGACCAATTTGCACATATCGCAATTGGAAATCACACGTCAATATTGAGAAATTAGAAGAAAGCTATTATTTTGTTAAAAACATATGTTGAATCTGATATCTAACGATCACATGTAGCTTTTCTTGCTGTCATTATTACTAGTCACTTGACAATCTAATCACGTTTCTTTAGTTTGAATGACCATATCAATTAAGCATGAAAACCAAGTGAGATCTTTGACATGTTTTGGTTGGATTGTGTTATTCGTTACTCCTATTTTTTTGGTTATTGGTTGTGACTAATTCTGTTGCATTTTTAGTTTTGGTTAGCAAACGTGCTAGGAATGAATGGTCAATAAAGATCATAAAGCCCATGTGTAGTTAGTTTCAAACTTACAATGATGCTGAATGTTCAGAGATAAATGTATTTTCCTATATCAAATCTTGCCTTACTCTCTTCATCCAGACTTTTTCCTAGTGATGGGAACTTTGGAGGGTTGCTCCTCAGTTGCATGATCTTAAACTACATAACCAAAAAAAGCAGGTCTCCATACCTGCCAAGTGGCCTTCTAGGTCTCTTGGCTGACCTCACTCATGCAAAATTGCCTCAGTCAGATTTCTGCCGCCAATTTCATAGGGTTGATGTTAGGGTGAAAGTCAATCGGAAAGTTCTGATCTATCTTTTTGTGTAGCTTTCTTAATTTGAGGTGTGCTTAATACTATATCGACCCCATCTTAATGGATATGGGACAAGATTTGGATGGTGATGCTAATAATGCTAAATGTTATGGTTAGCTGATCACAACTGATATGGTCCAAAATTCGAAGATATCCGCGGATTCCGCGGTTAAGGCGAGTGACATACATAATGGTTATTGCAATATGAAATGGTCACATGCACTTGCATGTTTGATAAATTCGAAGGAAATTCTTATGCCCTCACTATATCAATAAGTGCACTTCAACTTAAGCAAAAGTCTGTTTTAATTCTAGGATTTGACGTTTGTTTTTGAGCATTTTTTTTGTATGTTTTTGAGCTTTATAATCATATTAAAGATTTATAAGGGTCTCACTTCAAAGAATTGCATATCCTTTTTATTTTATAGAACAACTTGTTTTCAATTTGAAATTTGACTTCTATACATCTAATTCCTTTTACGATGAATAAGATTGGATTGTTTTCATGCTCAAGGTTGAATACAGTTCTTAACCAGTTGTCTTTAAGCTAAGCCTTTTTTCCCGTAATTGTCTCTTTAGTTTCTAATAAAAAGAATAGAAATTGAGGTTCTGCTCATGTCTTTACTGTTGGTCACTAGAGATGTAGGCATATCATCCCTATTGAAAACTTTGATTATGTTCAAGATACTCTTACTAGTTACTACTACCTTGTGATCGAAATTTTAAGACATCTATACTTAATAAATGTTTTGTATATGTTAACGGATAGTCCCACATCGGTGAGGGAGGCACCCATCACCCGCTTAATATACCCGCTGTGGACCTCCCCTTACAACCCGGGTTTTTGGGTGTGAGGGTATCTAACATGGTATCAGAGCTGGGTTCACTGTCTTCTGCTCTTGCTCCCGCTCCGGGTGCTCCCCACCGATCGTGCATTCGTGCCTTGCCACGCGTGCTCTGCGTGGGAGGATCCTTGCCACGCGTGCTCCGCGTGAGGGGGAGTGTTAACGGATAGTCCCACATCGGTGAGGGAGGCACCCATCACCCGCTTAATATACCCGCTGTGGACCTCCCCTTACAACCCGGGTTTTGGGGTGTGAGGGTATCTAACATGGTATCAGAGCTGGGTTCACCGTCTTCTGCTCCTGCTCCCGCTCCGGGTGCTCCCCACCGATCGTGCATTCGTGCCTTGCCACGCGTGCTCCGCGTGGGAGGATCCTTTCCACGCGTGCTCCGCGTGAGGGGGAGTGTTAACGGATAGTCCCACATCGGTGAGGGAGGCACCCATCACCCGCTTAATATACCGGCTGTGGACCTCCCCTTACAACTCGGGTTTTGGGGTGTGAGGATATCTAACAGTATATATTCTTTCCTTTTTTTCTTCTTGGTAGCATATATTTTTTCTTTTATACTGTTATGCATCTTGTGAGTGGATTTTTGATTTAGGTGTTTCAAGTGCTCTGAACTCTTCTGCATATGATTCCTCTGCCCTTGCATCAAGTATCAAATATCATGCTGAGTTCACACCCTCTTTTTCTCCGGAGCATTTTGAGCTCCCCAAGGCTTATTTTGCAACTGCTGAAAGTGTTCGTGATGCACTAATCATAAATTGGAATGCAACATATGATCAGTATGAAAAACTGAATGTGAAACGAGCGTACTATCTGTCAATGGAATTCCTACAGGTCTAGTTTGTTCTCCTTTACTATCTCTTCGGATCATTTGATTTAATGTTGTTATACTACTGATGTGTCCACTTGCGTCGTGAACTACAGGGTAGAGCACTCTTAAATGCAATTGGTAATTTAGAACTTACAGGAAAATACGCAGAGGCATTAAAAAAGCTTGGACAAAACCTTGAGAATGTGTCTCAGCAGGTAAGTGCAAATTTTGTTATATTCCTTCTACTGTTATGAACATTTGGAAAACAATTCTTGCATGATTCTTCATTCACGTGTAGCTAATAATTGTTCTCGAACAGTTAACATAAGGTCATATTGGTCTATAAATTTGTTTTTTTGATGAATGAGCAAAATGAGCATATTAACATGCATAATCGCCACTGATATCAGCTTGTGTTCTTCTAATAAAAATATCGGCTTTGCATTAAAATATGTGTAAATGTTAATGTTAAAACCTATGTGTTGAATGACTAATACGTAGGAACCAGATGCTGCCCTGGGAAATGGTGGTCTAGGACGGCTAGCTTCCTGCTTTTTGGATTCTCTAGCAACTTTGAATTACCCAGCATGGGGCTACGGGCTTAGGTACAAGTATGGTTTGTTCCAACAGAATATTACAAAAGATGGTCAGGAGGAGGTTGCAGAAAGTTGGCTTGAGGTGTCATTTCTTTTTTCAATTCTAACTTTATAATTTGATGATACTTTTAATTATAAGTTAGGATGTTTTCAGTATTTACATACTTCAATCCGTTACTTTGTTATGAACTATGAAGTGCTTTTGCTAATTGAAACTCCATTGCTGTTATCTGATTCTGATCACGGGACTAATGGTTTTCTCTGAATAATGTGTCTATTTCAGATGGGAAATCCCTGGGAGATTGTTAGACATGATGTATCGTATCCTGTTAAATTTTATGGAAAGGTGGTGATAGGATCAGATGGGAAGAAACATTGGACAGGTGGGGAGAATATAAAGGCTATTGCCTATGACATTCCCATTCCTGGATATAAGACGAAAACCACTATTAATCTTCGTCTTTGGTCAACAAAAGTACCATCACAAGATTTTGATTTAGCATCTTTTAATGCTGGACAACATGCCAAAGCATATGAGGCCCATTTGAATGCTGAAAAGGTTTACACCCTTTGCTGCTTATCTTTAATTACAATAAAACGGTGGCTGTTTGTCTGTGCTAATGGGATTTCTTGCAAGTTCACCTTATATGTATTTTACTATTAATTATTTTAGGTAACCCTCTATAAATCTGAAATGAAAATTTATTTATATATTTGTGCAAAATTTGTGAAAAAAAATTAAATGGACCAATTACTTCAACAAGAACTGTCAACTTACTGTAGGTAGGTTAACTGAAACATGTTTAGGTACTTCAGAGCATTCCTTTTCTTATAGTATTGAATTGTGTGGCGCTGTTCTTATCATCTACTGAAAGTTTTTAGAAAGTTCTTACTCATGTATAGGGTCGACTAAGTCAAAACAAAAATGATCTTTGAGTATGTTTCTTTCAATCTAAAATGCATGTCTGTTGCTCAAAAAATCTAAAATTCATATCTTAGTTACTTTAATAGTGTAATTTGTTTCGTAATAATATTTTGTTAATGTGACAAACCCTAGAGGAAGAGAGGAAGAGAAAGAGAGAAGGAGAGCTAGGGTTTGGGGAGAGAATAGAATGAATCTCTCATTAGGCCAATCGCCAATATAAGGTGAATACATGTGAGTCATATATACCCTAAGTGTATGTATATACACTAATACATCTTAACACCCCCCCTCAAACTCAGGGTGGATCATGCACCAAGAGTTTGGCAATCAAAGACCGAAAACGAGGTGTAGGATGTGACTTCGTGAAGAAATCCACGATCTGCTCTGCTGAGGGAGTGAAAGGTAGAGAGATTGTCTTAGCCTCATACTCTTGTCGGACGAAGTGACAGTCAATCTCGATGTGCTTTGTCCTTTCATGAAAAACCGGGTTGCTAGCAATCTGAATAGCACTCCGGTTATCACAGTGAAGTGGAGTAGGCTCGGAGAAAGCAACACCAAGATCACTGAGGAGACGTCGAAGGTGAACTATCTCCTTAGTCGTGGAGGCCATAGCCCTGTACTCAGCCTCAGTACTAGAGAGAGACACCACTTTCTGCTTCTTGCTGCGCCAGGAGATCAAAGAATCGCCAAGAAACAAACAGTAACCAGTGGTGGAGCGGCGTGTAGTCGGATCTCCAGCCCAGTCTGCATCTGAGTACGCTCGAAGTCTGAGAGAGGAGGACGACGACAGAAACAAAGAGCGAGTAACTGTCCCTCTGAGGTACCGGAGGATCCGAAGAAGAGCACAGTGAACTGAGTGTGGAGCTGCAACAAACTGACTGACAATGCTAACAGCGTGTGCAATGTCAGGCCGAGTGATGCAGAGATAGACGAGCTGTCCCACAATCTGCCTGTACCGAGTGGGATCTGAGAGAGGAACTCCATCTGTAGGACTTAGCTTCGAGTGAAGCTCAAGAGGGGTGTCTACTGTGTGGTTATCTGTGAGGGCAGCACGACTAAGGATGTCTGAAAGGTACTTCTGCTGAGATAGCAGAATGCCATCTGCACTGTATGCTACCTCAAGACCAAGAAAGTAGCGAAGCGTGCCCAAATCCTTCATCTGAAATTGGTTCCTCAAGTGCTGCTGAAGACTAGCAATCGCAGCAGAGTCATCTCCAGTGATGATCATGTCGTCCACGTATAACAGTAGAATCGCCCGGCCCTGCGGGGACGATCGGACAAACAGAGAGTGGTCCTGACTGCTCTCTGAGTAACCAAGTTCCCTGACAGCACGGCGGAACCGCTCAAACCAGGCACGAGGAGCTTGCTTGAGCCCATAAATGGCCCGACGAAGACGACACACGTGCTGAGAAGGAACACGGAGACCAGGAGGAGGATCCATATAGACAATCTCAGACAGGTCACCGTGAAGAAAGGCATTTTTCACGTCCATCTGAAGAAGGGTCCATCGATGAACAGCTGCAACCGCCAGAAGAGTGCGAATGGTGGTCATCTGAGCCACCGGAGCAAAGGTCTCCTCATAGTCAACGCCATACTCTTGAGTAAAGCCACGAGCCACCACCCGAGCCTTGTGACGCTCAATGGATCCATCAGGGCGGTGCTTGACCTTATAAATCCACTTGCAGCTGACAGGCGCAACACCAGGAGGCAGAGGGACAACATCCCAGGTCTGGGTCTGCTGAAAGGCCTGAAACTCCTCATTCATAGCCTGACGCCACTGAGGAAACTGGACTGCCTCAGAGTAAGAGCGGGGCTCCTGATCTGCGTGCACAGCAGTAAGAAAGGCAGTAAACTGAGGCGAGTAACTGCTGACAGAGGCAAAACCAAAACGATTAGGAGGCCCAGTGTCGTGGCTAAAACGGTCAGGCGGGTGATGCTGGCGCTGAGGGTAGCGAGGCGGGCCTGGATCCACGACTGACAATGACGGAGCAGGCACAGGAGGCGAAAGACTAGGAGGAACCTCAACAGCAGAAGAGTCGGTATCCGCTGAGAAGGAAGGACACGGAGACACAGGGGTAGGCCGGCGAGAGTAGACCTGAGGAAAGGGAGAGACTACCCGAGGAGGAGAGAGAGGCATGGGCATAGAGGAGGAAGCCTCGGAGGAGTCCCCTGGAGAGGCTGGGGAACCAACGGGCAAAGGAGCCAGTGGTGCCGAGGGAGCTGGTGGTGGGGAAGGAGCCGACAGAGCCGGGGGAACTAGAGAGGGCGACGAGGGAGGCATAGGTGTCGATGATGCAGGAGAAGAAACCTCAAGAAAGGTGAGATCCTGAGCTTCGGGAGAGTAGTAGGGCGTATCCTCGACAAAGGAGACGTGCCGAGAGATACGCAAGCGACGAGCAACAGGGTCATAGCAGCGATATCCCTTGTGCTCAGTGCTGATCCCAAGAAGGATGCACTTAGCTGCCTGAGCAGACAGCTTTGTGCGCTCATGAAGAGGAAGAAGAACAAAACAGGTGCACCCAAAAGTGCGAAGAGTGCTGTAGTCAGGAGTGGTAGAGAGGAGATGCTCATGAGGAGATAAGTCGTCCGGAAGAACTGATGAAGGAGTGATGTTATTGAGCTGGACTGAGGTGAGGAGAGCCTCAGCCCAGAAGCGCCGAGGAACAGAACCAGAAAGAAGGAGAGCACGAGTAGTCGCAAGAATATGGCGATGCTTGCGCTCAGCAACACCATTCTGCTCATGAATGTGAGGACACGAGTGCTGGAAAATAGTCCCATGGGACTGAATAAGGCTGCACATAGCGGTGGATATATACTCAAGGGCACAATCAGACCGAAAGATCTTGATGTACCGACCAAACTGCGTGTGAATCATAGAGGTGAAAACCTGATAGACTTGGAGGATATCCGATCTACGGCGAAGAAGGTAGACCCACGTGTAACGACTGTAATCATCCACAAACGAGACATAATATAAATACCCAGTCATAGAGGGGAGAGGAGAGGGGCCCCAGATATCAAAGTGAACAAGATCAAAAGGAGCAGAGCTCTGAGAAGTACTTGATGAAAAAGGAAGGGCAGCAGCTTTTGCAAGCTTGCAGCCAGTACAAGTAGATAAAGATGAAAAAGGACCACGACCTAGAGCTCCAGAATGGAGTAATCTCTTAAGTCGCGGTTCCGATACATGACCTAGTCTCCTATGCCACAGGTCGGCATTAGGAGAGACAACTCCACAAAACCCAGATGATGACTGATCCAAAGAGTGAAGAAACTCCATCTGGTAGAGTCCGCCTGCCCTACGACCTGCTCCAATCGGTCGGCCAGTACGCAGATCCTGCACAGAACAAGAGGAAGGGGTAAATGTCACCGAGCAGCCAGAGTCACACAAATCACTAACAGAAATCAGGTGCATGTGAAGTGCGGGAGCGTGAAGCACAGAGGATAAGGAGAGGTGGCAAGCAGGGGCGGAGGCTGAAGTAATAGATCCAGACTGTGAGATGGCTAAGCGAGAACCATCTGCAGTGTGGATCAGTGGCAGATGCGTCGCAGGCTGACAAGCAGTGAGCAGGGAGGCATCCGGAGTCATGTGGTGTGAGGCGCCCGAATCCAGTATCCAAACAATGGGACTACCAGGAGAGGCAGAGAAGGCTGAGGCGCTGGAAGATCCAAGAGTAGCGGCAGACTGCTGAGAGAGTCTAAGCTGAGCTAGTTCCTCACGAATAGACTGTAGCTCGCCAGCTGAGACGGAAGAGGCAGCAGCAGCAGTAGGAGCAGGACGACCACGACCTCAAGCTCGTCCTCGACCTCGATCTCTGTAGGTAGGACGCTTCTCTGGATGAAGTGAGGAGCAAGTGTCCACAAAGTGACCCGGTGTCTGACAATGAGTGCAAAACGGTCTACCATGGGAGGCAGTAGCTGAGATAAAGAGACACTGGTGGGCCTGAGACTGGTGGCGGAGCAGCAACAAGTACGCCCTGAAGAGGTAAGGCCCTGGAGGCAAGAGTACGCAAACGAGTCTCTTCAGCGACCAGCTCAGCTACAGCCTCATCAAGACGAGGAAGGCTGTCCCGGTGAAGAAGCTGACCGGCTAGAGCACTGAACTCAGGTCGTAGGGCAGCGAATAGCTGATAGAGCTGAAGGCGCTCCCGGTAGAGCTGATACTCGACAACACGGGACGGGTCAGGAACGGAAGCGAGATCCTGAAGATCACGCCAATAGGAGCGCATCTGACAATAAAACTGTTGGACCGTCAACTCTCCCTGCTGTGCCGACTGGGCCTGTGTGAGAAGCTGATACTCGCGTGCTCCACTCTTCTCAACAAAACGAGCTGTGAGATGACCCCAAATCGCTGCAGAAGTGGCAAGCCCAACCATGTCTCGACGAAGAGAGCGATCCAATAGGCCTTGATGCGCTGATCGCGAAGGCGCCAGGGACCGTATTCTGTATCAGAAGCAGAAAACGTGAAAGAGCCATCAAGGTGTCCTCGAAGATTGTGACCCTCAAGGGTGGATTCCACCGTGGCTGACCATGCCGGCCAATCGGAGGCCTCTTGGAGAAGGAAGTCGGTGGCGAGCGGGAGAAAATCCCGTGGAATCTCATAGGGTGTCACCGGATGAGACGGCGGAGTCGTCATCGTAGAAGTCGAGGACATGTCCGGAGAGAGGGAAGGCTCCAAGAGCTCGAGGACACCCTCCCCCTCGGAGACCACGCGGAGAGGTGACAGATCAGATCAGATCAAATCAGGGCTGATCAGATCAGGGCTGAACAGATCAGGGCTGAACAAGGGCCGACTGATCAGATCAGGGCTGAACAAGGGCCGGCTGATCAGATCAGGGCTGACTGGAGCGGGGCTGAACAAGGGGGAGCAGAGCAGGGCCGGCTGGAGCAGGGCCGGCTGGAGCAGGGAGCAGGGACGACCGGCTGCTGGAGCTGGAGCGGCTGGAGCAGGGAGCGAGGCCTGCTGGAGCTGGAGCTGGAGCAGCTGGAGCTGGAGAGGCCTGCTGGAGCTGGAGCTGGCCGGCTGGAGCTGGAGCAGCTGGAGCTGGATCGGTTGGAGCAAGGAGCGGCTGGAGCAGGGAGCGAGGGATCAACCTTGCTCTGATACCATGTGACAAACCCTAGAGGAAGAGAGGAAGAGAAAGAGAGAAGGAGAGCTAGGGTTTGGGGAGAGAATAGAATGAATCTCTCATTAGGCCAATCGCCAATATAAGGTGAATACATGTGAGTCATATATACCCTAAGTGTATGTATATACACTAATACATCTTAACAGTTAATATAATCCATTTATTCAAGTGATCAAAGACTGGAAATGGTGTTTTACACGTTCAATAAAAAAAGGAGTAGTATTGACGAACTGAAATCGAACTATTACTCATAATTTTTGGATTTTCTGTCAGATTTGCTATATATTATATCCTGGAGACGAATCAATGGAGGGAAAAATTCTCCGTTTGAAACAACAATATACTTTATGTTCTGCTTCTCTTCAAGATATAATTGCCTGTTTCGAGAGAAGATCTGGAAATTCAGTCAGTTGGGACGAATTTCCCAACAAGGTTGCAGTTCAGATGAATGATACTCATCCAACGCTATGCATTCCAGAGCTGATAAGAATACTGACTGATGTTAAGGGTTTAAGCTGGAAGGAAGCCTGGGATATTACTCAGAGGTATATCTCCTTTATGTGTAGAATTACTTCTTCCTTGAATAAGTTTCACTTTTGTTTTAGAAGGCATGCTTTGATGTAGTTGGTAATATTACTTGTCCCAAGTGAGTTGATAAGACACATAATACTCCAGATGCTGGGGCTCATGTGTTGCATTCTCTAATTACTGGAGGCTCATGTGTAGCATTAAGAAATTATAAAAGAAAAGTATGGAAATGTGTATGCTTCTATAGCTTGCTCAACTCTAATTACTGGGGGCAGGTTTATTGAAACTGCTTCCACAAATGTTGAAGGGAAGAATATGAGAATGTTTATGCATCTGTAGCTTGCTCAACAGGTAAATCTTATGATGCTACTGACTCAATGATATTGGAATTTGATTTACAATTTTGACTAGAGTTGTGTACTTCTTTGTATAATGTTGATATTTTATATTCTCCTTTCGTCTGGGATGTGCATGTATGTATTAGTAGTTCCCTGTGAAGCACTACATCTAACTTCAATCAGTATATTATATCAATACGTTGTGCTCATAAGGAATAAAAGAATGTGGAAGGGTCACTAAGCATGTGCTAGCAGAGCATCCCATCTTTCTGTTAACTTTCCCCCACCCTTCCTTTCAAAGTAAACACGCATAAAGAATTTTCCATGAGAAACAGGCAATAAGGTAAATGGTAGATTCACAAATGAGAAGGAGAGGAAGGGAATGTAATATCTCAATGGAATATGAAATATGATTGGATCTATGATGTCCAACGATGCATTGTACAAAAAATGACTTGACATGATGCTCAAGGACACTTGATGCAACCACCTGTGTTTGGTTGAAATTGGTGATGCAAAGGAGGAAATGCTTTGATGACACATGCACAAATTTACACCTTGATTGGCATCAATTACGTTGTTGTTAGTTTTAGCAGGAATTTTCCTTTTAATTTGATGTAATTTGGATTTTTAACTTTTTTAGTTAGCAACCGTTCACGGTTTCACCAAGTCTTTAGCTAAACACCATGTAAGAAAACTTCTCTTCGGATGGGGGCAGTGTTGAAGTAGAGTAATGGCTTGATAAGGTAAGTCGGATGATGTTAGTAAATATGTCATCTGAAGTATCAGCCTATATCCTAATAAATAAAGGATATCATAACGCTACATCCAGGTTGGATGATCTGGAGGTAACCCTAATGGAGAGGAACAAATGCCTGATTTGGATCTTGGGATTTGCAAATGTCGGGCAATACTCGTTCAGCTGTTGGATCAAGGGGTAACATAAACCCTTAATACTTATATAGATGTACTTTTGGAACCAGGAAGCTGTAAATTTATGATATCCTTACGTGCAACTCAAGGAAAATGATCAATGATGCTATTCTCTTCCTAGTCCCTTCTTTTCGTACATGATTCATTTCACTTCTGACAATCTCATTTCGTCAAATCAATCCCTTACACTTGTGAGGGTTTATTCATCTATTGGGTTTGCTTCACAATCATGTTCACACAAACTTATCTAAGTCACAGGTTCATTCATGTGGGTGTTTTTCTTCTTATTCAGTATTGTAAGAAAACTGAACATTAGTGTTTCTTGTGATCCTGACTTAAATATAAATAACTATGAACTTTTACCTGACAGTATCATTATATCACTAGGGATTCTAATTGCTCTTAATACTTTTTTTTTTTGAGTGTGTAATTTCCTTTGCAGAACTGTGGCATACACAAATCACACTGTTCTTCCTGAGGCTTTAGAAAAGTGGAGCTTAGAGCTTATGCAGAAATTGCTTCCTCGACATGTCGAGATCATTGAAATGATAGACCAGGAGGTACAACTAGGATCATCGTATATTCCTATTATTTATTTATGTTATATTCTTGAGGCCCTTCTGATTTTGATGTCTTGAACTTGAATCAGTTGATTGACAACATAATTTCAGAGATTGGGACGGCAGATCTTGGTTTGTTGGCGCAAAAACTGAAAGAAATGAGAATTCTAGACAATTTCGACTTTCCTGATTCAGTTATGCAATTGTTTATCAAACCAAAAGTACCAAAAAAAGCATCATGTGAAAAATCAAAACAAAAGCTTCTAGTTAAATCCTTAGAACCTTCAGGCATGGCTGTGGATGAAGAAGCTGAACCTGAAGAAGTCAAATCAAAACAAAAGATTCTAGTTAAATCC
Organism: Chamaelirium japonicum; assembly: GCA_947650365.1. NCBI lineage: Eukaryota > Viridiplantae > Streptophyta > Magnoliopsida > Liliales > Melanthiaceae > Chamaelirium > Chamaelirium japonicum. The sequence continues at coordinate 117,497,994 of OX393550.1, forward strand.
TTAGATCCTTCAGGCATTGCTTTGGATGAAGAAGCTGAACCTGAAGAAGTCAGATCAAAACAAAAGATTCTAGTTAAATCCTTAGAACCTTCAGGCATGGCTGTGGATGAAGAAGGTGAATCTGAAGAAGTCAAATCAGATGAAGAAGAAGCTGAATCTGAAGAAGTTGAATTAGATGAAGAAGATGAAGCTGAAGAACTGATAATGCTAAAACCAGATCCGAAAATTCCAAAAATGGTCCGTATGGCTAATCTTTGCGTTTTTGGTGGGCATGCAGTTAATGGGGTTGCCGAAATTCACAGCGAAATTGTGAAAAAGGAGGTGTTCAACAGCTTTTACAAGGTAAGTATTGTTGAAAGGCATGGTGTTCTATTGCATTTTTAATGTGTTAAATCATAATAAATGTATCCAGCTGGTCTTTCCCAATTAGTAAATATGAATATATATATGCTAGGTTCATTACATGGAACATGCCGCTGATTGTTTGGACCATATGTATTTTTTTTATTCTGGCAGTTATGGCCTGAGAAATTTCAGAATAAAACAAATGGTGTGACTCCAAGACGTTGGATTCGATTTTGCAATCCTGAACTAAGTGAAATAATAACCAAGTGGGTTGGTACTGATGATTGGGTTCTGAACACTGAAAAACTGGCAGAACTTAGAAAGGTACTATCCCCAACTCATCTAATTGTTTTAGAGAATGGATGGATCATACTAGTTAATATTGTCTCTACTAAGTTATTGTCTGAATAAAGGAAAGGAGTTCATTCCATGGACTTTTATATCATATTCATCTGTTGGTTGTGGTCAACAAAACTGCAATCTTGAGAATCTATTAGGGATCAGCAATACTCTGAATAAGCTAGACAAGCATAAAAAAATTTGGCACTTTGTCAACAAATTTTTCATTAGACAAGGTTATTATTATTCGACACCCAGCATTGTACTAGTCTACTAGATATAGATCTTGTTGATGTTCTTGGTCATCTTGGAAATACAAAAGGTCCAAGCCCTGGAGCATATGGATTCAACCTTTGCCTCCTTTGCTGAAATAAGGACCTTGTGTTGCTGTTCATTTTCTATGCATTTACATTTCACTCTGAACTTTTATAGTTGACAAAATCAATTTTTGACTTTTTGGTCTTCTTTTTTTGCCCTTCTATTCTTATGTCATTTGCATCTTATCCTTATTTTATCATTCTAGCGATTCCACTCAATCTCTTTTCCACATGCACCAACTCCATCATCAAGTTCCTGCAAAAAAAAACTCCATCAAGCCTACTATTTTTACTCTCATTTTTTCCATTCTTCATCTGATTCACTGTTTATTCTATCCTATGTTGATAACCAATTCACATCCGTTTCTTGTCTAAGTTTTTCATGCTTTCCCTATTTGTTGTGTGTGTTCTTTTTGCTTAAACAGTCTCTCACTTGAGGTATTGGACCGCAGGAAACATCATTCTCTTATCTTCTGGACTGTTGAAGTGATTGATGCCCTAATTATATGATCTTTCATTTTTTAACAAATAGTGTTATTGTGATGTCATTCATTACTTACTGACAAAATAATGCTACTTTCCAACAGTTCGCTGATAGCGAGGAACTTCAGATGGAGTGGAGGGCTGCCAAAACAAGCAACAAGATGAAGGTTATTTCGTTAATCAAAGAGAGAACAGGATATATTGTCAGTCCAGATGCAATGTTCGACATACAGGTTGCTCAACAAATTAGTGAATTACAACATACACAGTTGCAAATAATTACAAATATTTCGTTTTCAATTATTTCTATGGAGGTTGACTAGCTTGTTAAATTTCAGGTGAAGCGAATGCATGAATATAAACGACAACTGATGAACATTCTAGGGATTGTTTATCGCTACAAGAAGATGAAAGAAATGAGTGCCCAAGAAAGAATATCAAGCTTTGTTCCTCGGGTATGCATATTTGGAGGAAAAGCATTTGCTACATATGTGCAGGCAAAGAGGATAGTAAAGTTCATCACTGATGTTGGTGCTACCATAAATCATGATCCAGACATTGGAGATCTACTGAAGGTATATTCAGGCATATCATGAATTCCGATTTTCTCTTTTCATTTCTTTTTTCATTCTATCCATTCAACAATCCCTGCTGTTTTGAACTGTTTCCAACAGTTTACTTGTTTCCTCCACAATATTTCGAATGTTTGTCAAGTTTCAAGACAGAATATGTTATTCTTGAGCTATTGGCTAGCATATTTCTTGTGTAGCTAATTTCTGATTGTTAGAATTTTACTCATGTGTAGTCATAACTCATAGGTTTTGATCAGCTAGACTTTTGTTTCTATCGCAGGTAGTTTTTGTTCCTGATTACAATGTCAGTGTTGCCGAGATGCTCATTCCTGCTAGTGAATTATCTCAGCATATCAGGTAAAATAGTATGTCAGTTGAAGTTCCCTAAAGATCTTCCCCTAATTATTGATCATTATTTTCAAATACTCATTCAAAGTAAGAGTTCCGGATAATTTGGCTAAATGAATATATTCATGTTTCTCTTGATGACATTCTATTCTGATATGATTAATGATTTTCTTTTACTTATAGTATCAAATCTGCAAAATTTTGAATTTTTTGGCCCAACCAATTAGATTAAAAAATCAATTTTGTTACCCAAGTTCCAATTGTAAATTATGAGTTTCTGTACATTCCTGTCTTCTTTTGGCTCATGTTTCTTTGTTTTCAAGTAACTTATTTAGATTCTTATCCTTTTTTTGGGACCAGTACTGCTGGCATGGAAGCCAGTGGGACCAGCAACATGAAATTCGCGATGAATGGTTGTGTTTTGATTGGAACCTTGGATGGAGCCAATGTCGAAATACGGGAAGAAGTTGGAGTGGACAACTTTTTCCTGTTTGGTGCTCGAGCTCATGAAATTGCTGGTTTAAGAAAAGAAAGGGCAGAGGGAATGGTACGGTTATTTAGCCAAGTCCGAACAAACTATAGAAGGAAATCACAAATATTCTTTGTTCTAAGTCACAATTTCCTATTTTCATTTTGTTATTTTCCATTTGGCTGCAGTTTGTGCCAGACCCACGATTTAAAGAGGTCAAACAATATGTTCGTAGTGGTGCCTTTGGGAGCTATAACTATAATGAATTGATCGGATCACTTGAAGGGAATGAAGGATTCGGTCGAGCAGATTACTTTCTTGTTGGTAAGGACTTCCCCAGTTACATTGAATGCCAAGAGAAGGTTGATGAAGCATACCGGGACCAAAAGGTAAGTTTTTACTATAGTATGTCTGTGGTAACATATAATCACTGTCTTTACCGGAGTTACTAATTATATGTATCCATTAATGTATAGAAGAAAAGCATGTAGCATTCTACTTGTGTACATATCTGTTGATCCACTAGGACATTTGCCTCTTATTTTTATGGTTTCACAATATATTATCATTATCATTATATATATAGACTAATGGGTTAGTGTGGATAATAGACTAATAGGAGGATGATACTAGCTCGATAAAAAAATGCAAACCCAAAAAAGTAGCAAAAATACGATAAAAAAAAGGATGTAAAGCTAGTATAGACAGGTGATTTGGGGTAGAAAGCCAAAGCAAAAGAGACTACAAAATGGACAAAATGATCCAGAAAAGGTGATATTATTTCTTAATCATGCAAATAAGATGTTATAAGAGGCTCAAATATATGATAAAACGACAATCAAAGCAATGAAGGACCAAAACTCCAAGGAACTTTGCTAAAAATTGTGGAGAAAATACCCAAGTATTTAAGAAAAAAATGCAAATGACACATAATTATGTTAAAAAAAGGTTTAAATTTAAGTTCTAATGTTGACGAGCCATAATATTGCTACCTTCGGAGGAAAGAAAATGACCATATAATGTAAAACCAAAGGAGGAAATGATGGAGGGCCGGCCAAGGAAGGAGGAAGATTGACGAGGATCCAGTTGAATTCAGTGCCCTAAAACAGAAATAATCGAAGGAATAATTGGGTAGGTCCTGAGGATGAGCAAGTTTTCAAAGCGTGCTTCCAATTTAACAATTTGGAGGTTGATAACCAGAGTCAAGAAAATGTCATGGGTGGTATACTGGTATGTTGGTACTTGGCACTACCCACCCAGGGAAGAAGATGTGGAACCATGGATTCCAGATCTTTCTCTATGGCTGAAAAAGCATTATTGAAGTAACCCAAACCCCTAAGATCTAACCGCAAATTGGTGCCTAATATGCGTCTACTAGCGAATGGATTGCTAGAATCTTGCGATTGTGAATCCAAGCACATCGAAAACTCTCTCCAATGAAGAGTGTTGTGTGTTTGTGTGGGTGGGTGGGTGAACTCTTGATTCCCCAAGTTACTTCTTAGAATCGAAGAGTGAGCGCATTACGCCTTAGTTGGCATAATATTTAAACAAAGCATATGAGTTCACATAAACCTAAATGGTATTAGGATAACGATCATCTCACGCCACGATCCATCTTTCGAAAAAAGAGTAGAACCCACCTCACTCTCTAACTGATTTTTCCTTGCAATAAAAAAATAGGACTTAGGATTAATGATCACCCTTCCAAACACAACAATGGTAATAATTGAGGCCACTATAAAACGTTATTCTTGACACCTTTTTAAATGCCACTTTGTACCCTAACCTCCTGAGCCACTTGCTAAGGGCAACTAGGTTCATCTCCTTGATAATTTCCTTAAACACTCGGGTATATATACACACAAATAGGGAAAAAGGAATAGCTTAGGTATTTTATTGCTTTTCTTTTCAAATCTCAACACATATAGACCATGGTTCGAGGGTTCCAAACCAGACCTGTACGGATTTTTGACCCCTCCCCCCCCTCAACACCATCACATGCACCCACACACCCACACCCACCCACCCACCCACAAACTCAAAGTTGTTTGGATATTGCCTGATTTGAAAAGAATCCGGTTCTATCAAATCGGCTCGAGGAGATCCCAAACAGGCTGAACCGGATATGATCTAACCGAATCACACTTGAATAGGCCAAATTAAGACCTCAATTAAACCCGAATTGATCGAATAAAACCAAAATCAATTAAATGTGACCTAAATTGACCTAACCAAAGGTGGATTTTTTATTTTTGTGATTTTTAATACTTTTTCGAAACAGTCGAAGCACTTGAACCCCCAATCAAATCAATTTGGTTTTCACTCGGTACTAATCGAACCCGAACTCGAATTCTAAAACCTTGATATAATGACACTAGCTTGAATGAAAGACACAAGCACAAAAGTCTAGCAAAATTATTAAAGTAGGATAAAAAAAAGGATGAAAAGCTACTTTAAAAGGGTAAAATCATCAAAAGACCAAGAAAATTTGTCTGCAAAAGGGAACCGACTGAAGAAAGTAGAGGACCCTCAATGGAGGTCTAGACATAAAACCAAAACGAAAGAGGCTAAAAAATGGACAAAGTGATCCAAGAAAAGATTTTGGTTAATTCGTGCAAATATGATGTATAATAGGCTCAAATACATGATAGAACGACATTCAAACCAATAAAGGATCACAAGTCCAAGAAACTCCATTAAAAATTTCGGATAAGATGTAAGAAGTAATACAAATAAGGCATAAACAAAAGTTAATATAATTAGGTGCAAAGGTGTTTCAATTTAATTTTCAATGCTCATGAACAAATTTAGAGGGTAGAAAATGACCATACAAGGCAAAACCAAAGGAGAAAATGATGGAAAACGATAAGAGGGTTTAATGCCTTCATTGGAGGTGTTAAGGGGACAGACAAACCAAAGTAGGAAGCACCCTATGCTACCACTAGAAGATGAGAAAGTTTCTGAAGGGTGCTTCCAAATTTAACAATTTGGAGACCGAGGACTGGACCGGAGAGAACGCCACAGAGGCACTATCAGGCCCTAAAAAGATGTGGAAAACAAGGGTCCTAGGTTGGATCACAAATCTTGAGAGGCATTGTCCAAGTGGAGCAAACCCCAAGATTTGACCAGAATCTGGTGACTAATATGTTGCAGCAAGCAAACAGCTAGTTGGAATCTGGTGACTAATATGTTGCAGCAAGCAAACAGATAGTTGGAATCTGGCGACTGTGTGTCCAATATCTTTGACAAAAGCTCCAACGAAGAGCAATATTGGGGGAACACAACATCCAGAATGTTGACCAGATCCCATTAGTGGTCCTCCAAATCCAGTAGTGACTATGACGACAAATCCACTGTAATACCATGATAATCTAAACAAGATGTTGTTTATACTTATGCATGCATATATTCATGCATATACACACATATGTATGTATACTTATACATATAGATAACTACGTATAGGGGCATGCTATAATGCGGCATGCGGTACGTGCGACACCACACCGTAGCCGTCTAATGCACGCGCTGCGTGCATCATATGCACGCAGCAATGCATCAGACGGCTGCGGTGCGGTGCCGCACATACCGCATGCCGCATTATAGCATTTCTCACTATGTATATACATATATATGTACTCTTACCGATCTATTAACAACAAGTCGATCGGCGCCAGGCGAATTAGTAATGTGTCAGGAGAAGTTGGTACAAGAAGCCGTGGATGCGCTGCTTGATAATGGGATCCGCGGACAACCGATGAGGGATGGTCATAATAAAGTTTACAAGTCATTTTCAGATGTAATTGAAGGCAAAGAGAGAAGATTTCGCGAGACTCTGCTTGGTAAACGCGTCGATTATTCGGGGCGTTCCGTCATTGTCGTGGGTCCTTCGCTTTCACTACATCAATGTGGATTATATATATATATATATATATATATAAGTACATGTATATATATATATATATATATATATATATATATATATATACAAGTACATGTACATATGTACATATGCAAGTACATATATTCATTGTGTATTTACATATTTATGTATATCAGTATATGTATGTATGCGCGCGCGCGCACACACACACACACACACACACACACACACACATATATATATATATATATATATATATATATATATATATAGGGGCATGCTATAATGCGGCATGCGGTAAGTGCGGCACCACACTGCAGCCGTTTGATGCACTCGTTGTGTGCATCGCATGCACGCAGCAGTGCATCAAACGGTTGTAGTGCAGTGCCGCACTTACTGCATGCCGCATTATAGCATGCCCCTATATATATATATATATAATTTGATTATTTTTTGGTGAGGATGATCAACTTACTATAGATATCACACCCACCAAGTTTTATCAAATTCTGAAACATCTAGGAAGGTTTCGCATTGATAGAAGACGACGGCTAGGGTTTGGAGAGGAACAGTATCATTCCATTGAGGGACTCAAGCCCAATATATGTACAGTAAACCCGACCCGACTATACAGTAAACCCGACCCATTACATTTACATTAACACTCCCCCTCAAACTCACGGTGGATCATGAACCGAGAGTTTGCCTAGAAAATGCCTGAAGCGAGCAGTCGTCAGTGACTTCGTCAGAAAATCAACAGTCTGCTCCGATGAGGGAATGAAAGGCAGGGAGATGGTGTGATCGATAAACGCCTGGCGAACATAGTGACAATCAACTTCAATATGCTTTGTTCGCTCATGGAAGACCGGATTGCTAGCAATCTGAATAGCACTCCGATTGTCACAGAAGAGAGGGGTGGGCCCGGATATCACCACTCCCAAGTCAAGCAGAAGACGGCGAAACCAGACAATCTCGGCGGTGGTGGACGCCATAGCCCTGTATTCAGCTTCGGTGCTGGAGCGAGCAACAGACTCCTGCTTCTTGCTGCGCCACGAAATCAGTGAGTCACCCAGAAACACACAGTATCCTGTAGTAGATCGACGAGTGTCTGCATCTCCTGCCCAATCTGCATCTGAGTAGGCACGCAGCACCAACGGAGAGGTGGAAGGAAACAGTAGTGAACGGGTGATGGTGCCCCGGAGGTAGCGGATAATCCGGAGAACAGCTGCATGGTGTACTGACCGTGGAGCCTGAACAAACTGACTGACAATGCCAACAGCATGGGCAATGTCTGGCCGGGTTATGGTGAGATAGACAAGCATCCCAACCAACCTCTAGTAGCGGGAGACGTCCTGGAGCGGCTCACCATCTGTAGCGAGAAGCTTCAAATTGAGCTCCATGGGTGTGTCAGCAGTACGTGTGTCAGTAAGCGCAGCATCAGCAAGGATGTCGGAGATATACTTCTGCTGTGAGACCAACAGACCACGAGATGACCTGGCAATCTCAAGGCCTAGAAAGTAGCGAAGAGAGCCCAGATCTTTCATCTCAAACTGACTCTGGAGGTGCCGCTGGAGAGAGGCGATGGTGGCACTGTCATCCCCAGTGATGATCATATCATCCACATAGAGGAGAAGAACTGCAATGCCCTGACTGGAGGAGCGAGTGAACAAGGCATAGTCGGAGTGACGCTCAACAAACCCGGCGGCCAGAACTGCACTGCGAAATCGCTCAAACCAGGCACGAGGGGCCTGCTTGAGCCCATAGATGACTCGGCGCAACCGACACACGTGCCCTGGAGGAACTGAAGTGCCCGGAGGAGGAGTCATGTAGACTTCCTCGGAGAGATCACCGTGGAGAAACGCATTGGTGACATCCATCTGATGGAGAGGCCACCCTCGAGCAGCTGCCACAGCTAAGAGGGTGCGCACAGTAGTCATCCGAGCAACCGGAGCAAACGTCTCCTCGTAGTCAATCCCATACTCCTGGGAGAAGCCACGAGCAACGAGGCGAGCCTTGTGCCGCTCAATGGATCCGTCAGGCCGAGTCTTGACCTTGAATATCCACTTGCAGCTAACAGGCACCACCCCGGAGGGACAAGGCACCAACTCCCAGGTCTGGGTCCGCTGAAAAGCCTCAAGCTCAACTGACATGGCCTGCCGCCACTCTGGATGTAACGCTGCCTCACGGTACGATCGGGGCTCCCGATGGGTGTGAATTGCAGTAAGGAAGGCCTGAAAGGATGGTGAATAGGACACTGGCAGAGTAGCCAGAAGAGTCAGGAGAGTCAGAGGGAGAAACAGAGTAGCCAAACCTGTCAGGAGAGTAGTCGTATCTGGCAGGAGGGTGATGTTCACGCGCTGGGTAGCGCCGAACAGGAGCATGATCCACGACCGGGGAGGAGGGAGCAACAGCATCAGGCGAGGGAGTACCAGTGAGAACCGACTCTGGAGGGGGAGCTGCAGACCGACGTACATAGACACGAGTAATGGGTGGAGGTGGAGGTGGCGTGGGGGACTGAGGAGGTGGTGGTGGTGGTGGAGGTGGCGATGGAGACTGAGGAGGTGGTGGTGGTGGTGGAGTAGGCGTGGATGTGGCAACAGAAACCGGGGGTAGAACAGGGATGTGGAGATGTGAGGAGGGCGAGGAGGATGACGAAGTAGGCAAGAAAAGATCCCGAGACTTAGGTGCAAAATACGGGACATCCTCAACAAAGGAGACATGACGGGAGACACGGATCCGACGAGCTAAGGGATCATAGCAGCGATACCCCTTGTGCTCACGACTGAGCCCCAAGTGAACACACCTCACAGATTTGCAGAAAGTTTGGTGCGCTCATGGGGAGGAAGAAGAACGAAGCACGTGCAGCCAAACGTGCGAAGAAGAGAGTAGTCAGGTGGACTGGAGTGAAGGCGCTCGTGAGGGGTGGCACCGGACAGAGCAGACGACGGAGTGATATTGATGAGGTGGACAGCCGTCATGACAGCTTCAGCCCAGTAGGAGTGAGGAACAGACGCAGAGAGAAGCAAGGCTCGTGCAGTCTCAAGGACATGACGATGCTTGCGTTCGGCAACGCCGTTCTGCTCATGGGTGTGGGGACAGGACTGCTGGTGAAGAGTGCCGTGAGACTGAAGAATCTCACGCATCTCAGATGAGAGATACTCCTTGGCACAATCAGACCGAAAGGTCTTGATGCGCCGACCAAACTGAGTGTGGATCATAGCAGTAAATCTCCTATAGATGTCAGGTATTTCAGATCGATGACGCATAAGATAGACCCAGGTGCATCTAGAATAGTCATCAATAAAACACACATAATACATATAACCCAATAGAGATGCAACAGGAGCAGGACCCCAAATATCCGAATGAACTAAATCAAATAAAGCAACAGACTGGGAAGTACTAGCAGAAAAAGGAAGAGCTAGATGCTTTGCCAGTCGACAACCCGTACAAATGGAGAGGGGGGAGAAAGACGCTCGACCCAAAGCGCCCGACCGGAATACGCTTTTGAGTCGATCACTCGATATATGACCTAACCTTCTGTGCCACAGGTCGGCATCAGAGGTGACAGACATGACAGACGCAACTGAAGACACATGGAGATGGTCCAACTGGTAGAGTCCTCCTGCCCTACAGCCCAGCCCAATCCTCTGACCCGTCCGCGAATCCTGCACAACACAAACAGAAGGGGTGAAGGTGACAGTCAGGCCAGAGTCGCAAAGAGAACTGATAGAAATCAAATTAATATTAAGACGGGGGGCATGATGGACATGAGATAGAGTCAGGCGACCAGAAGGGTCAGAGGTGGTGGTGATGGAGCCACATTGCGGAATAGGGACGAGAGTCCCATCCGCAGTGCGAACCTCCTGGTGGGTGGTAGTGGGAGAGCAGTCCGTGAGGACAGTAGAGTCAAAAGTGAGGTGACAGGAGGCACCCGAGTCGAAGATCCATGGGGCAGTAGTACCAGAGGTGGCAGACAAGCCGTGCGCAGTCGTGGAGCCGGTGGAGGCTAGGTGGCGAAGAAGGAGCTCCTCGAGGCGCTGAAGGCGGTCCGGCTCAGACGAAGAAGGTGCTGTGGTAGCAGTGGGGAGCGTCGAGGCCTCTACAGTAGCCGCTGCACCACCAAAGTGGCGGAAGGAGGACGAACCACGTCCTCTGCCCCGTCCACCTCGACCGCCGCGTCGATCGTCGCGAGAGGTCGAAGACCAGCGGGGGGATCTCTCATCCGGACCCCAGCGGGGGTTGCGTGGAGGACGTGTAGGGCACTCGCGCTTCATGTGGCCGGGCTCCTTGCAGTAGTGACAAAAAACAGCCTCATCGGAGAACCCGGCTGCCAGGACAGTGTCGGAGCTGGGAGCAAGTGGAGGAGGACGAGCGCCCTGAGTCTGAAGGCGGGTCTCCTCGTCGACCAAAGCGAGTAGAGCATCCTCTAGCCGAGGGAGTGGCTCACGGTGCAGGAGCTGGGCAGCTATGAGAGCAAATTCCGGCCGAAGCACGGCCAGGAACTGGTGCAGGTGGCCCTCGTCAAGGAAGCGCTGGAAATCCCGGGAGCGAGGGCAGGCACACCGCTCCGGGATCAATGAGTCCAGCTCATGCCAATAGGCACTCATCTGACTAAAGAAATCCTGAACGGTGCACTCCCCCTGACGGGCCGACTGTGAGTCACAGATGAGCTGATGCCGGCGGGCGCCTCCGCGCGGGAGAAAGCGGTCCCGGAGATACTCCCACATCGCGCGCGCTGTCGGAAGGCGGCCGATGGGAGCAAGGAGTGGACGAGCAACAGAGGCCAGAAGGTACGCCCGGATGGCCTGATCGTGGCGGCGCCACGTAAGAGCAGCAACGGTGGTGGCCGTGGTAGCAGTCGCAGCAGAAGACGCTGCACTGCTGGAGACAGATGAGGAACCGGAGTAGTCGGTGGGAGGAGTATCCTCGCCGGTGATGTGACCCCACAGATCACGACTGGAGAGATCGGCCTCGACGGTGAGGGACCAGTCAGGCCAGTCGCCGGCCGATGACAGCTGAAAGGCGACCCGCCTTCAGCGGTGGAGAGATCGCAACGACGGACGGAACGGCTGGAGAGGCCATGGAGGAGGCTGTAGGGTGTCAGGGGGTATCGGGGGGGCTGTAGGGGGGTCTGAAGGGGCTGTAAGGGGGTTCGGGAGGGCTGCCGGAGCAGGGGAGAAGGGCCGGAGGTGGGGCGGTTGAGCGGGAGGGCTGCCGGAGCAGAGGAGGGGGCTGCGGAAGGGGGTGGGTGGGCTGCCGGAGCAGGGGAGAGGGCTGGAGGGGGGGTCGGGTGGGCGGGAGGGCTGCCGGAGCAGAGGAGGGGGCTGCGGAAGGGGCGGGTGGGCTGCCGGAGCAGGGGAGAGGGCTGGAGGGGGGGGTCGGGTGGGCGGGAGGGCTGCCGGAGCAGAGGAGGGGGCTGCGGAAGGGGGCGGGTGGGCTGCCGGAGCAGGGGAGACGGCTGGAGGGGGGATCGGGTGGGCGGGAGGGCTGCCGAAGCAGAGGAGGGGGTTGCGGAAGGGGGCGGGTGGGCTGCCGGAGCAGGGGAGAGGGCCGGAGGGGGGTCGGGTGGGCGGCCGGAGCAGATGAGAAGGCCGGAGGGGTGGAGGAGATGCCGGAGGTGCCGCCGGAGATGCTGCCGTCGCGCGGGAAACCCTAGAGCTCTGATACCATGATAGAAGACGACGGCTAGGGTTTGGAGAGGAACAATATCATTCCATTGAGGGACTCAAGCCCAATATATGTACAGTAAACCCGACCCGACTATACAGTAAACCCGACCCATTACATTTACATTAACACGCATATAAGAGGTTTCTCACCCGATGGGGACCTATATATATATATATATATATATATATATATATATATATAGGGGACGGGGAGCCTGGACCTCAGGTGCAGCGTGAATGCTGCACCGGAGCCGCTCCCCGCGCGCCATCTGTCCCAAAACCCCGCCGGATCGAGTATAAAGTCCCGGGACGAAAACCAGCCGTCCGATCTTTCGATCGGACGCCAGATTCGGCCGCCCGACTGCCAAATGCACGCGGAGAACCACAGCCGTCTGATCGGTTTCCCCGGCCGTATGTCCCCCGTCTGATCCCTGCAGCGCACCCCTTCCCCGTGTATCTGTTGGAGCGGGTGATTCCCGTCCGTTCGATCGAGGGAATCGAACGGACGGAAATGTTTTTCGCTGTTACTGTAGCCGCTACAGTAACAGCGAAAAACGTTTCCGTCCGTTCGATTCCCTCGATCGAACGGACGGGAATCACCCGCCCCAACAGATACACGGGTAAGGGGTGCGCTGCAGGGATCAGACGGCAGCGGGCGGAGTGCAATGCATGGATCAGCGGCTGTGGTTCTCCGCGTGCATTTGGCAGTCGGGCGGCCGGATCTGGCGTCCGATCGAAAGATCGGACGGCTGGTTTTCGTCCCGGGACTTTATACTCGATCCGGCGGGGTTTTGGGACAGATGGCGCGCGGGGAGCGGCTCCGGTGCAGCATTCACGCTGCACCTGAGGTCCAGGCTCCCCGTCCCCATATATATATATATATATATATATATATATATATATATATATATATATATATATATATATATATATATATTGATATATAAAGAGAGAGAGAGAGAGAGAGAGAGAGAGAGAGATTATGGTGCGATCCACTAAAAATGCACCAAGACGTACATTTTGTTAACATGGTGTAATACATATGTTGCTATGTTTGTTATATATATGTTACACATAGAAAGGTACTATCCCTAACATGGCAACTAAAGAAAACAGATGCGGGGAAAAGAACGATTGTACTGTAGGCCAGGTCTGCTTATTGTTCTAACCCAGTTTTTTTTTTTTTTTTGAGAAACAACACAAAGCTAAGTGTGAACGATTGTACTGCATCTGCATGCATGCCTAACCACAAGTACATGAATACATGCATGAACATAATGTTCAAGTCTTTGATCTCTGGACTTACGAGAGCCAAATGGTGTTGTGCAGAGATGGACGAGGATGTCGATCTTGAATTCGGCCGGCTCCTACAAATTTAGCAGCGATCGGACGATCCACGAATATGCCAAGGATATCTGGAACATCGAGCCTGTCCTGCTTCAATAGAGCGAGCAATGAAGACTTCATCGCTTGCTGCTGCATTGCACCGATGCTCAGTTGACAATGTGTTAAAAGATCACTCTCCCCTCTTGCTGAGGTGGCAATGTGATCCGAGACAAACCCTAACTGGTTGCGAGAGAGAAGGCCTATTTATTCTCTCAAAACCACGAGATGAGTTTTCTTGGTTGGGAAAAATCTGGGGTCATGCAAATGTTTACGGATTCCTACTGCTTCTATATAAGTTCATCCTTTATTACTAGCTTGCAAATATTTTTATGGGATCTTTGCATACGCCCCCCCTGATAAATATTGATTTTATGAATATCCCCCTTGCTTTTTAAGTTTTATTAATAACCAGACATATCTTGATTTTGCAAAAAAATAAAACCCTATAGCTATTTTTCTGACCGCTTTACCCTCTGTGCACATATCGCAGTTGATGCCCATGCCGATTAATGGTCTTGGGCCAGCCTGAGGCCCTTCGGGTTGGGCCAAATTTGGGCTTAGTTTGGGCAGAGTTGGCTTTGGGCTAAGTTGGGCTTGAACAGTCAAGCCCGATTGTCTTATGTGCCGTGTACGGACAACCACTAACCCGAACTGATGCCTAAAATATTTTATTTTTTTATTGTTTATATACAGCGAATACATAATTTGAAAAGTGCCCACTTTACAAATCAATGCCTCTGGGCTTTAGGAGCATTATTTCACATATATCCTTCTAATGTATATCACAATAAATGCTATTTTCTACTTTTATTGTGATCAAAAGAAGGAAAAAAAAGATTTAGACATGTACCACGCCAGAAACGGGTTTGGGCTAAGATCAAAAATTTTAATTTTGGCCTAGCCGAGTATGGGCACACATTTATAAGTTTGGGCCGGATCTGGGCATGGGGAGGCCCAATCCGAACCCGGCCCATTAACAGCTCTACATGCAGTCGTCGTCGTCATCCCTATCTTGCCTCCCTCCTTCCATCCATGACGGATGCATGGACGAGTACCAGTGATGACCAAGGGTAAAAATGGTCAAAGTCGTGTCTATTGAGTTTTTTAAAAATCAAGATACATGAGGGGGTTATTTATAAAATTTAAAAATAAAGGAGTTATTTGTAATATCAATATTTATCAAGATACATGAGGGGGTTATTTATAAAATTTAAAAATAAAGGAGTTATTTGTAATATCAATATTTATCAGGTCGGTGTGTAAAAACCCTATTTTTATTCCTCAATGTTCTCGCTTGGGCAAACCTAGTGTTCCATGAGTTAAGATCTCCTCCAGCGCGCCGGGCCAACGATTTGAACTCGTTACTTGAAGATTGACAGGGCAACCACAAGGCTGTAGCCATGCAAGGCTGCATACCAAGTTGCCTGCAGGTTGCAGCCATGCAAGGGTCGGAAGGTCCCACAAGGTACAGGGCAACCAGTGGAGTACAAGTTTTTTTTTTTTTTTGGGTACAATCAGACTTTGGTCACAACACAGTGGCCTGAAAATCTGCACCCACTAGAGCATATAACATAGGCGGGAATTTCTCCTCCCAAAAACCTTCTATCCCTGATTTACGAGCTTCCATAGCGAGCCAATGAGCGGCTCTGTTCCCAGACCTGTGTACCCACTGTAGCGACACCTTCTACAATTGATTCAAGTTCTCCATGCATGACACTACCAGTGGGCTAATATTCGAGGTGAGACCCTTTCCCAACAACGCATCCTGAGCAAGTGACGCATCCGTATATACCCTCACCTGCCTATACTTCTTGCGAACCAATTCCCCTAGCGCACCCTTTATTGCCCATAACTCCGCATGAAGAGAAGTTTCAACCCTGCACCTATAGGATGCCACAGCGATGAGGTTCCCTTTCTTATCAGCCAAAACCCACGCCCCACTAGCGATCTAACCTTAGAAGCAAAGGATCCATCCATCCACACAAAATAGTCTTCATTCCACCCCTCATTCAGGGTACTCAGAGATTTATTTGCTGCTCTCACATATTGTTGAATGAAAGCCGACCCCGACTGCACCATCTTAAGCCAAGACGGAATTGGTTTTCCAAACGCTTTATTAAACCGTGCCTTCCATATCAACCACATATACACAGCCATGATCTCGCTAGGTACTGGGATATCCCTAGCCCGTTCTCTCTTCGTCCCCACCCTGCAAAGGTCTATCCGGTAGAAATTAATTCTCGTTCTCCACTTGACCTGTTGCCAAAAATTTGAGACCCATTGACACCGCCAAAACACATGGTTGATGTCCTCCTCTTGTTCTCCACACAAGAAGTAACTAGTAGTCTGAAACCCACGAAATACGTATGGCCGCCGGCCAACGACCACCGTCACTCGTTGAGCCACCACACAAACTGAGCGAAAGGGAAGGAAAATACTCCAAAGAAAACTGCTACCGGAGAATCTCTCCAGCATGAACTGCGATTTATCAGAAACTGATTCCGGAAATAGCCTATTTCTGTAGGCTCCAAAGAAAACCAATACCAGAGAATCTCTCCAGCATGAACTGCGATTTATCAGAAACTGATTCCGGAAATAGCCTATTTCTGTAGGCTCCAAAGAAAACCAATACCAGAGAATCTCTCCAGCTTGAACTGCGATTTATCGGAAACCGATTCCGGATTTCTGTAGGCTCCAAAGAAAACCAATACTGGAGAATCCGTCTCCAGCATAAACCGCTATTCAACATGCCGGTTTTCCTGGGATGTGAAAATGACATGACTTCCAACCTGGAGAAATAGGCCGCTTGGGAAATACATTTCACTAGGTATTTACCTTAATTTCATTTCCTTAATAAATTATTGGCATTAGAAAAACTTGCTCACCCTCCAACACTACGGGCACGTTTGGGTACGCTTTGGATCCAGGATTTTAGGAGCCCATAATCCTTAAAAAAGACAAAGAGCATGTTTAGATACAACCAGATCCCAAAAAAGTTTCTTTGGAGAGCCCAAAACACAATCCACGTAGCCATTTTCCCGGGGGCTCCGGAACCCTGTTTGGGATTCTTGACTCCAAATATCCCAGAATCAAAATCCTATCCGAACAAGTCCTTAGGGCCTGTTTGAATAGCTTCGGTTCCAGGATTCTGGAAGTCCAGAATCCCTAAAAAAGATGAAGAGCCTGTTTGGATGCAACCAGATCCCAAAGTGTTTCTACGGAGAGCCCAAAATGTACTTCTAAGAGCCATTTTTTTGGAGCCCAAAATTGAGACTCCGGGCTCCAGAGCCCTTTTTTTTTGAGATTTTGGGATTTCAAGTTCCTAGAATCCCAGAATCAGAATCCTATCCAAACAGAGCCTAAGTTATGGGGATGTCCCTGTCCCTGTTCGCCGTTTGGTCCTTGGTTCAGCCGAATCCTATGCTGCAACATGGATCTTTAGACTCATGCTGGAGTCCCAACTGTTATGCCAAATCTTTCTGATCATGATGCCATTACACTCCCAACTATCTGGATCAATCTGATGGCCATAAATTGAAATGTCACTATACATGCAAAGCGCAGCAGATGAACACTTGGCAGGTAAAAAGAATCAACAGTATTCCCATTCAAGAGCTAAATCAAAAAGACCAGATCTGCACCTTCTGACAAGATCTCTTTCTTCGATATCATTCCTTCTCGCTTCGGTGCTCGGACTCATCGTGCCCCTCAACTGCAGGGGCTTCTTCTAGTGTTTGATGGCATGAGTTACAACCCTTGCAAATGTCGTCAGAAGCTTCGCTCGAGGGATCGAACAGGCTATGTGAGGTCACGCAATTCCCACAACCACAGGATTCAATTCCCTGAGCCGTCTCCGGGTTTGTTCCCCGATGAAGCCCCTGACGAGGTGTGTTCATAGATTTTCAGGTGAGGAAGGTCGGATGATTGTACATCACGGGCTTGTGCTTCGTATTAATCAAAGATCAAAAGAACAAAAAATTCAACCAACTTTATAAAACACCAATTTTCACAGTACAAGTCAACAGCACTACTAGTCATGCCATAATGTAGCATCACTTATCCATGAAAGAGGATCTATGTTGTTTTCACTACCAAATCCGAGTACTATGGAGTGCAAGAGCTATTAAGGTAGCAGGATAAACCTACAAGTTTCACTACTACAAAGAGAGTTTGTTTTAATAAGTTGGCTTCAGCATTTTCTGGGAATCTTTTCCCAAGTATTTATGCCACATAGATGAATGCAATTCTTTATACAGATCTTGCCTCTACCGTCTTTTGTGTGGACTCGTAGTGTAGGGAAACTTGGAGGGTTGCTCCTTGGTGTCAAAAACATCATAAATGGAGAGAGAGAGAGAGAGAGAGAGAGAGAGAGAGAGAGAGAGAGAGAGAGAGAGAGAGAGAGAGAGAGAGAGAGAGAGAGAGAGAGAGAGAGAGAGAGAGAGATCTGTGTGTGTGCGCGCGCGTGCAAAAGCCTTGATGAAACCCCAATCCGCTGTTTAATCTCTCTCTCAGTCTCTCCCCACTCGGGTTTTAGGGCGAGTCAACCTGAAACCAGCCGATACAAGTAAACTCGGGCAAGTTTCAGGGTGACTTGCCAAACTTTTAAATATTAATTTCAACTGGAAAAATGTACCTAAAGATAAAAGAATCGTGTTTGTAACCCTTATAATGAAAGGCTACGCGTTAGTCTGGTGGAATCAACACCATAATATTAGACATCGGAGCAAAGAGAAGGTTAGGACATGGGAGAAAATAAAAAAGCCGACTTGAAAGTTTCTCCCATTCAACTACAACAAAAAGAACTTCCAAAAACTTCAAAACCTAAAGCAAAGATCTAGGACCGTTGAGGATTACACCTCTGAGTTTCATGATCTTATAGTTAGGAATGATCTTAATGAATCTGAGGAGCAATCTATGATGAGCTACATCTCTGGTCTCAAGATTCAAATACAATGACCTCCACCTGCTTGAGATCAAAGTTTTCAGACGCGAGGCGTTTGGCTGGCCAAAGTCTCGAGGCGTAACCCTCAAGCGAGTATATGTTTAAATTAATTAAATATATAATAAATATAGAAATAAATATTAACAATTAAATAAAATATAAAAAACAAAGAAATACATGAAAATTAATAGTTTCATATCATAATCCACGATTCCACATCCACTCATCATAATAGTTTACCAAAATATATAGATAAAGTTTGTAAAGTGTATCATTATAACTAAATTGAAAAATACTTGAAAGTTGAAACAATATTTATAAAACTCCAAGTTCCAAGTCAAATGAACCAAATCCACAATTCCATATAATGCCACCACAAAATTCTAATTAAATCCATAATTTCCTATCGAAAGTTTTAATCATCCGAAAAAACAGTACACTTAGAAATTATAAATTGTTATTTTAACAAAAAAAAAAAAAAAACAAGTCGAAGATTTGCTCAATCAAACTGGAGCTCTTCATCTTCTATAGTATTAAAAGCAACTTCAGGGCCCATAAAATAGTGTTTTTTTATAAAAAAAAACACTTCATTAAAAAAAATTACCAAAATCAAGCACAGTTGAGGCTTAACAGCGCCTCATACAGCTGTTGGCACGCCTCATACAGCGCCTTTGGGACGTTTTTGCTGCGCCTCGCCCTGAGGCACGCCTCGAGATGTAATAAGCCTTAGACGCCTTTGAAAACATTGCTTGAGATTTCTAGTGTTGATAAAGTTAGCAACAATGCTAGAAGGACTAAGGAAATTTTTTTGAGAATGTATTCACGTAGGATAGATTCAGAAAGAAACTATGCGAGGAAAGCAATCTCCATTCTCAATAGGACACGTGCTTTAGTAGGCCAATTTGATGGTACTTATTTCTTAGGGTAGCATGACAAAAGGAAACTTCAACGACGGAGACGTCATAGGGTCACCTTTGGAAGCTAAAGCAAAACAAGGAGAAAGAAGTGAAAGCTTGCTCGAAACTGTTAGGATCAAGGGAACCTTGGGAAGAGAGGATGCAAAGCCTCAGTTTTCAAAAGGAATTGGAGTGAGGCCGACCAGATCCATCAATAGAATCGAAAACAACATTATTTTCCTTTCATCAAGTGAGGTAGGTGAACCACTTAAGCTTTACCTTAAACTATCAAAACAAAACCAAGGGAAAAAAAGACGGTCATCACTTGGTGTGAAGGCTGCTGGTTGGAGGGTAGGGTACGATACTAAAGTCCTTTACTTGCAGGCAATTTTTTCGTATGGGCAATTGTTCACTGTTGGAAAAAGGGCTTCTAACATCCCTGAGGGGGTTTGGGGGGAAACATTTTATTGAGTAAAGCAATAGGAAATCGGTTTTCACTAATAAGAAAATCGAGTATTATCTCTTTTATGCACTTATCTATTTGGGATCCCTAAAAAGATATTCCCATCTTATTTTATTGAACTGTATGAGATTCCCAGCTCTATTTTACTATTGAATTGCTTTTGTCTAGTGAAATAGTATTCTCACCCCCACAGGGCGACGGCTTCTATCCCACTCGGTTCACCACCCGGAATGCCGGAATGGTATAGGATTTGCTTTTTCCTTTTACTGAAACTTGAATTATTGTTTGATCGTTTGACCAAACAACTGTTTGGAACATAATTGTTGATAATAAATCAAACACCTTGTTTGCATGAATTCAAAAAAGGAGTGGCACCCAAACGTTATAAAGAATGTTATAGGTAGTGAATGTTGTATAAAGTAAATATATCTTTCATCATAATTTACCATAACCATATAAAGGGATCATGTGTAGAGTTTGATGTAAGCACACCTAAGCCTACTAAGAAATACCGATTTATTCCATCGTAAATGTTTGTCATTAGCGAGTTACCACATTCCACAGAATCTGAAAGCTGAGAAACAGTTTCCAAGAAAATGATTCGAACGGTCATATAGTGGGGTCATGTTATTACCTAGCACATTTTTTCCCACAAAAGCATGTTCCATAAACTTGCTACATGCATGAAAAGGCTGTTATGACCCGGTCTGATGTAGACAACACAAATGTATATTCATATAACTATGATTATAATGTGAAACCTCGTCCGTCTATTTAGGATCGACTATCTGAATCCTTCTACGCTCGCCATTCCTGTTAAGGGCTATCTTCGTTGTCATTGTAAGCTTTATCATATCATTTCTATCAATGTCTATCTATTTTATTTTAGGTTTTCCCCCACCCCAACACAATACTCCGTGTGTCACCACCTTAACAGTGCAAGACAGCCTCTGCCTCCGTTTTACATTAGTGACAAGTTCTGCATTCGGGAATATTTGGCAAGGAGACATAAATTAGAGTTTGGGAAAGATCCGGAAGATTCAAAACAGCAAAGTTTGAAAACATAAAAAATGAATAATTTTGCATCAATAATTTTATATAAATATGTTTATAAGTATATCTATAAGTAACCTAAGATAGTTTCCATATAAATGTGTGAATCTTATGAATTATTCGGGGGTTGGGCGTAAGTTCGCCAATTATTTGCAGGAATTTTTTTTCAAAAATTCCAAATTTTTGTCACTAAATGTTGAACATGGCCATACCATCTTAACATGTTCTCTATAACTTTGTCCTCAATAGATGCAACTCCTACACTTCCTATAATATACTAGTTGCTCACTTTCCCCCCTCCTAGTTTTGCCACACATCGACCTCAACATCCTCATTTTTACCGTGCTCATCCTAAATGCATACTAACACAAAAATATAGAGTAGATAA
This sequence comes from Chamaelirium japonicum, assembly GCA_947650365.1. Lineage (NCBI taxonomy): Eukaryota > Viridiplantae > Streptophyta > Magnoliopsida > Liliales > Melanthiaceae > Chamaelirium > Chamaelirium japonicum. The sequence goes on from OX393550.1 coordinate 117,519,550, forward strand.
TGAAGAAAAAGAAATGCATTTTCTATTGATGCCAGGCAACTTCAGAAACATAAAACCAACAGAAGTTCCAGAGAAGTAAAAACACACCTCTAATGCATGTTTTAAGTGTCTGATCTCCATGGATCGCATTTCAGCTATTTCATGTGCTTCTTGAAAATGGCGAAGGGCTGCAAAAGATTTCTTTTGTTCTTTCCGCACCTTGATGCGCACAAAATAAGAAAAAACTGAGCTACTCATAAATACAATAAATTATTTCAAGAATGCCAAGTTTTATCTGCATTATTTTTTCACTAATCATCTAGCAATAGATTTGATGTTAAACATTAAATCTGCTCTTGACTAGGCTAATAGCCAATCTGGAATCGATCAGGGACTCAGGGCACCATCGTGGCTAGTTTTCAATTCGAGTCTAGGTTGAATATTTTAGATTGAGGGTCATTTTTTCACCATGAAGGATACACTAATTTAGAATGTCGGTGATTGACTTGACCAATTCCAGATTGGCTATGCATTTGGGTACATTGCTCTAAACCAATTAAGATATTATGTACCTGTGCCTCTAAATCTTCGATTCGCTGAAGAGATGCTTGTTCAATACAAGCTCGGCGTTTACATTCTTCTTCAAGCATGTCTGTGATTTGGTACCTTAATTCAGCCATTGCTTGGATTAGATCCTCTGCTTCTTCCTTCGCCTTCTGCTTTTCTTCTCTCAGCTCTTCCTAACAATATGAAAAAAGTAATTTCAATTCTCAAATTAAGTGATTTTGTTCAGAAATGTCAAGAAAAGCTATAGCTAGCATCACACCTTAAGCTGTTTAATTATGAGTTCAGATTCATGGATCTGGCTAGACATCTTCTCCATCTCATTCTTCGCATTACAATCCCAAGCTGTTACAATAGCTAGTTTTGAAAGGAATGGGCCCAAAACTTCTTCACAAGTGCTTCAGAAATAGCATTGAATATTACTAGGAGTTAAAAAGACATATCACAATGGGTCAATTTCAACGTGTTCCAGGAGGGGATAACTGTACCCCACCTATGTAAGGCAACAATCAAAAAGACAAAAAAAGACATAAAAACAATCATGGGTTAGCCCCCGATATCATATAGTAGTAGAGAGTCCCAATTATAGCCATTGAAGACTAGTATGATTTTAAGAGCATTGTCCAACAGCCTTCTATCCATCAGATGGTTGTAGGTGAGGCTCCCTTGAAAAGGGAATGCATGACCTAGTATGGTTCTGCTTAGATCCATTATTCATAAAACCATGCGTCATTGCACTCGCATTCACATGCAAGTACATTTCACTTTCCAAAGCACCACCTGTGGTCTATTCTTAAGAACTAAACGTGATGATGACGTGCAGGACGTGCAATACCAAAATGTCACTTTCTCTCTCTCTCTCTCCTCTCTCTCTCTCTCTATACACACACACACACTAGTAATGCCCGTGCATGTCGGCACTCAGACAGCCGCCAAATACATTCGATTGCCGCCGCAATCCGCTATCACTGATCGCATTCATCAGTCCTACGTCATCGTTATTTTGCTAATGTTGGTCACATGTTGGTTGCCAGGGGAGGAAGAGCGCGGCTCCGGCCCTCTCCCACATTCTCCTCCGACCAACTGGTGAGCACAACTAGTAGGGGAGGGCACGACTATGGTCCCCTCCCCCCTCTTCTTTGTCGGTGGGCAATTATCAAGGGAGGGGTGGCTCGGCTCCAGCTCCTTCCCTCCTCATCCTTTGGCAGACGGGCACACCAATAGGAAAGGGGTAACTCCACCCCCACCCCCCTCCTCCTTTGGCCGATGGCACACCAATAGGGGAGGGGCGGCTCTTGTACTCTCCTTCCTCCTCCTTTGGTTGACGGGCACACCAGCAGGGAAGGGGCAGCTTCGACGTCTTCCCTCCTTTCGTTAGCGGGTACACTAGCAAGGGAGGTGCAGCCCCCCCCCACCCCCTCTTTTTTGGCCGATGGGCGAGTGTGGCTCCAACCTTCTCCTTCCTTCTGCCGGCAAGCAAGGACCATGGGAAGGTGCAGCCTTGGCCGCCTCCCCCTTCTCCTTTGGCCTACGAGCACATAAGCAGGGGGGAGGGCACGGCTCCATCAACCACCTCCTTTGACCAACGGGCACACAAGCAGGAGCAGTTCCAACCCCCTCCCCCCTTTCTTGAGCGGTCATATCCGAGTAAAACCTGTGGCCACTCACAATGCGTGGCGACGACAACGACATAAATCCCCGGTGACTATGAAGACGACATGTACCGGAGACCCGTCAGTGTGTGTGTTAATGTATGTGTGAGCTTGTACATAAGCGGTTCCACGGGCCTAGGAAAAGGTGGTGTAGTCTAAGAAGCACTAACACTGGTACAGGGACACGAGTACGACACGACACGGGTACACGGACACGACAAATCCTAAAAAGGACACGAATACGACAGGGACATAGCAAAATAAATTAATATTTTTTATTTATGTGTATTTATAATTCATATATATTTCAATAACCGAAAAAACCTCATAATAAACAACTAAAATAAAATTTTAATGCATACTGAATCGCAACCGTTAATTACACCCAGCTCAATCGGTGAATCGCACATAACCCTAAATGGCATGAAAAAAAAACGGGTGTGTTTCAGTTTTGTCTTCAATCTATCTAAAACCTCAGAGGATCAGATATGTTAAAGCCAAAATTAGGGCTGTCAATTTCGGACCCGACACGACCTGACATGAAGTTAGCAGGTCTGGGTCAGGGCTAAACGGGTTCGGGTCGTAAATGGGTCGACACGATAGACCCGTTTAATAAAGGGGTCGGGTCCGGGTTTAGGGTCTGGACATGGTAGACCTAGGAAGACCCATTTAATATTCAACAGGTCGTGTCGGGTCGGGTCGGGTCGGGTCTACCCGCAATCCGATACTGTTATATATAGTACCAACGGGTTTATCGGGTCAGGTCAGGTTGAGTCAGATTGGGTTGGATCGGGTCAAGTGAATAGACCCGTGTGGTAAATGAGTCTTACCGGGTCTTATCGGGTCTACCCGTTTATTAGCAGGTCGGGTACAGGTTTAGGATCTAGACACGATTAGTTAAACGAGTCGAGTCCGGGTCTAGAGGTTTTGGACACGACCCGAAACTAGACGCAACACGACCTGACCCGTTGACACCCCTAGCCAAAATTGAATCATAATCATCCGTTACAACCAACCTAACAAGTGAATCGCACTCAGGCTCAAATGACATGCAATAGAACGGTTGCTATTTAGTTTTGACTTCAACCTATTTGATCCTCTGAGGTTATAACCTCAAGGGAATAACCTCAGAGAATCAGATAGGTTGAAGCCAAAATTGAATCACAACAGCTTGTGACCCAACCCTATATCGAACAACCCGTCAACCCGCTGTGTCCGGCGCATATCCGGCGAGTATCCGATGAGTGTCCATCTTTCGAAAGTACGTGGGACACGGCACATGCGTGTCTATCGAGTATTGGTGTTCGACACGGGTACGAGGGGGCCTGGGGAAGTGTACGTGCTTCCTAGGGTGTAGTGTATGCAAAGGGTGAATGGGGTCCGACGGAGAGCTCCACGGATCAGCGAGCACTTCAGCTGATCGTCGTGGAGTCGCCCTCTGATGACCAGCCCTACATCATTAAACCGACTCGGTTAGGTACACTCTACCCTATCCCCCTCACCCCCCACTGTATTTTACGAATGAGAGGCGAGAGAACACATCAATATAAATGATCTCTAGATTATCATGGATTCGCCTTCCAAGTCCCATGGTTTTTTTTCTCAAGTGTTAGGGAGGGTTTTTCCACGTAAACGCATGTATCTCTTCTTTGGTCGTTGGTATCTCACATATCGCAGTGCTGGTCAGTTGAATCACCCAAATAAGTACTACCAAAATTAGAAGACGATGTAACACAGAATTGAAAATAGCAAAAGCATGGGACTGCAATCTTACCCCATTTCTTTCAAAAATGTAAGTTCTTCACTCAGCTTGGCAAGAAAATATTGATTAGACCCACTTGGCACATAGACATGCATTCTGCTAATAAGCTTCTGCCAGTTGTCGAGGTGTTCAACTTTACAATATCCTTTAGCATTTCTGTTCACTAGATTCTCTTTAAGTTCTTTGTTCTCCTTCTCTAAAAAGCAAATTCGCTCCTGTGCCTCTTCAAACCTAAATTCAAATTCTTCCAAGAGTGCATCCGTCCTAACTTTACCTTGAGCAGCTTGTTGGCTGAACCTCTCTGCTTCAAAGCACCTTTGCTCTAAAGTTGTTATATCAATCTTCATACTCTCTATCTCACACTGGGATTCCAATGTAAGAGATGACAGTGCTTCCTCCAGTTTCTCTACAAGCAAGGAAGACTTGTGCAACTCCTTTTCTCTATTACTTTTTTCGCGCATCAAAATTGCATGCTTAGAATCGGATTGCTCTAGTTCCTCATTCAACAGTCTTAAACCCTTATTCATTTTTTCAACTTCTTCAAGCTTCAGTTCAAGGCTGTGGACATGCTCACCCATGCAATCTGCCTCAACGGTCCGCAGGCTTAGCTGATCCCGCAAGTATCCTGTGAATGTGATCGTCAGGCACTGCAGTGAAAACTACCAAGAGTCGACATTGGGAATAGTAGGTGTATCTAAGCATAACTAAATCTTTAAAAGCTGAAATTGCCAAAAAAAGTATTTCTACAAGCTAGCAGAGGTCTATGAAGGAACATAATTTTATTCTAAACACAGATAGCTTTTAAGATGAAATGTGTTAGTGACTTGGTAAAATGCAAGCTGAATGAGAGCCAACTACCTATTTCTTGAGAGCAGTTCCTTAGTTCCCTTTCCAATTCATCAATGTATTTCTTGTCTTTAAGGCGGGCTTCTGACGTAGCATTTGCGTCTGACTCCATTCCTGAATTGACAAAAAAATTAATTATTAGCTCACCTAGCTTTCTGGCAGAAAATTGTTCAAGATTTACAGCTTGATTAAGCTAATGTAAATGGGAAGATGGAAAAAAAAGTGCCAAAGCTCACTATAAAAAAGTGAACTAAACAGAAGCCAATGGTTGATTGGGAACATATTCCAAACATACAAGTGAATTCTCCTACTAATCAACTAACCCAGACAAGTATCTGACCATTCCAAACTCCCAGTGGACTATATGTCTGCCTCAAACGTACAAACTCAATCTTCATTAAAGTTGCAGCCTTGCAGATATTCAAGAACTAATTATCAAGAAAAATAATGGGGACCAAACAGGGAAATGCATGCCTGGTTAATTAGAAATAGTACGAAAATCAAATGAATATTCGAAATTAGAACGTAGAAGAGATTAACTTCATTTTGTTCAAGTAGATCATATGAATATTCGAAATTAGAAATAGTACAAAATTAGAAATAGTACGAAAATCAAATGAATATTCAAAACTCGAACGTAGAAGAGATTAACTTCATTTTGTTCAAGTAGATCATAAAGCTCATGGAATCAAATGTTGACAAATTTCCTACGAAATGACCAAATGTCTTTTTTCTTTCTTCTTTTGAGATCCGACATAGGAATTGGCTGGAATTTCAATAGTACCACATGTCAGTTGGACATTACCAAATGTCTGCCGAAATGACCCACATTTGACTGAAATACGGCATTGTCTTTTTTCCGGACAATTTTGCTGAAACATTTTATCTTTTTTAGCTAAAAAATCCATCTTTTTCAGTGAAAAAATCGATTGCTTTCCTCCATTTCTTTTTTTATATTAAAATATCGGTATTTGATTGTCTATTGACAGAAATCGACCGAAATCCAACAAATTGCTATCAAAATATTTCCTTAAAAATATATATAATTTCCACCGCCATTAGAACAAAATCCAACAAATTTCCTTTCTTTAACCAACCAAAATCGATATTGAAATCAACATTTAAAACCTTGGCTTGTGTTACCTGGAGTTTTACCTGGGGATGTAGCTATTCCAGATTACCCTATCTGTTTTTGCATATGTATCTGTATTCTATATTCGACCAAATATGGTTATAAACAGTATAATCCGATTTGAATGATACAAATAAGGCTACTAATTTTAATATACAATCAATACATGTATTTGATCGGCATCCGCCAGAAGATGTGAACAGGGATACAATCTACATATATCCAATATGTATATCTATTGTTACATCTCTAGGGCTAATCCATATAACTGATGTGCTTCGGCTCTAGTAGTAATACGATGGATTGGAGTTTGCTTCTGTTTCGATCATTCAGAAATTGCTTCTGTTTCGATCATTCAGAAATTCTACAAGTAAATTTTAATTCAAAGGAACAATTCCTATTCCCTGATAAAGTAATGTAATTCTGCAAACATATTTTGCTGAAATTTTTTTTTGATTGCTGTTGGAAATTGATATTGAGCCGTTTCTTGAAAAATACTGAAAAGACTTTCATTCTCTTAAACAGATTGCGGTTGTATTACCTTACAAATATAATTTAAATTGCATCATATAATTTAACATCCTGATTCATAACGATTTCTTTATCTCTTACTTCTGGTTTATAACAAACCTGGTGGTAAACTTTTAAAATCACTACCACCACGGCCCTTCCAATTTCTGTCTTGACATATTTAATACCTGCAGCTACAACCGGCAGAGATGCAGTTTTCGTCTTTGAATTTGAATTTCTCATAGCAACCCCAACCGGCCTTCAAATCTTCATTTTGAAGGTGGGACATGGCTCCAACAGGTCTTCAAATCCCACCTTCAAAATAAAGATGGGGCTTTCGGGTCTTCAATATGATTATGAGCTCCTTCAAAACACTTCTTACCCTTTTAGATTATATACCATTTGAGTTATTCCCTACATATCCTTTTTATATAAAATGCCCGTATACATTAAATCAATATCAATGTATCTTAGTATATATTAATCCAAATTTTATAAACGTTGGAAAGGTCTGGACGATACCTTTTGAATAAGACCAATATTAAGCATATTTTGAGTACATTTTAAATTTTAAATAGCCCTTTCGTGTGCATTCGAGTGAGTGTGCTATTTCTTAAAATTTGATCATTATTCTCTTTGCACAACAATTTTTTTTTTTGAAAGGTAACTTTGCACAACATTGAATACCTTACCTAGTAATTTTGTGAATTTTTGTTTCAAAGAGTTTAACTAAAAAGAACTCACAGGGTCTGGCAGTGAGAGATCTATTTCCTTTTTCCAGCAAAAAAAAAACCTAAAATCAAATGAAATGAAAGAAATGTTACCAAAATTGTGTAGCAGATTCAAACCTACTAAAATTTGAAGGAGAAAAAATCTCCAGACGTCTAAGATCGAATCTCGAATCAAAAGGAGTTTATAAGGGGAGAGAACATGGAAATCGGAAAAACAATAAACAACAGAAGACGATCTTACCAGACGGAGACCGCGACTGGCCGCAACACGGACTGCGATCACGAGCGGTCAGAGGCGGAGCAACCGACGGCGAGAGAAAGGGGTGAATCGACCGATGGCCGCAGCCGCCCGGTGCCGGCACACGGACTGCAATGGCACAGGCCGGAGCTTGTTTCGACGGTGAGAAAGGTCCGTCGGGATGAGGTGCTGAGTCTGATGGGAATTGCGAAATGCAGATCGATCTGTTCTGCTGCCCCGGAGGGTATGTGTACCGGCTGCAGGAGCAGAGTTCAGCAGACACCTGGCTTTTATGATTCGTGCGCTGCAGCCGTTTGCCCCGTCTAAATTGAATTCGAATCTTCTTCTACGATTCAGTAAAGTTGGAAACGCTAGCCGCCGGTCTGCGATGCCACGTGGCATGCATCGGTAGGTTGCGGCTTCCAAGTGTATGTTGCTGGTAACATTTTGGTTACTAGAGTGGATTTTTCTTATTCAATACCATAAATCTATATAATATGTTAGAGCAGTTCGGGTTATTTATAACCCTGCCATCCTCAAAATCACACGAGACAACTTTCGGAGACAACTTTTAGAGACAAGTTGTCCATCCGATCTGATTGTACTTATCAAACATATCCCCATACCCCTCAAATCCAACGGATACAAAACCCTTCCCTCAAATCGAACGAAAAAGAAATGAGATACGGTGCATAACCCTTCTCTCTCTCCCCGTCTCTCGCTATCTAACCGACCCCACTCTGCGATCTGCTCCCCCGCCCCCACCTCTCTCTCTCTCGCTCTCTCTTTCTCGCTCTCTCTCTCTCTCTCTCTCTCTCTCTCTCCCCGTCTCTCGCGATCTAACCGCCCAACCCCCCCCCCCCCGATCTGATCCCCCATCCCCTACTCTCTCTCTCTCTCTCTCTCTCTCTCTCTCTCTCTCTCTCTCTCTCTCTCTCTCTCTCTCTCTCTCTCTCTCTCTCTCTCTCTCTCTCTCGCTAACCCCCCCTTCCTCTGCGATCTGATCCCCCCGCCCCCTCTCTCTCTCTTTCCCCGTTGCTAACCGCCCCCCCTCCTCTGCGATCTTATCCCCCCGAACCCCTGATTTCTCTCTCTCTCTCTCTTTCTCTCTCTCTCTCTCTCCCCGTCTAACCGCACCCCCCCCCTCTTCTGCGATCTAATCCCGTCCCCCCCTGTTATCAAACCGGCTCCCCCTATCCTCTGCGATCTGATCCCCGACCCCTGATTTCTCTCTCTATCTCTTTCTCTCTCTCTCTCCCCCCCCCCCCCCGTCTAACCGCACCCCCCCCCTCTTCTGCGATCTAATCCCGTCCCCCCTGCTATCAAACCGGCCCCCCCTATCCTTTGCGATCTGATCCCCCCCCCCCTCTCTCTCTTTCTCGCTCTCTCTCTCTAAAAATATCAGGCCTCCCCGATCATCTCCTCCAGTTGTTTCCCTCCTCGGATTTTGGTAAACGGGTAAGCTTTTGTTGGACTTCGATCGGCTTTGCTGCAGATTTCTAATACTTCAGGGATTTTTGGGTTATTGTTGGGTTCTGCACATCTCTCTTACATTTTTGGTGTTTGTGTTTGGAACCTGGATTTCATATCTTTTAGGGTTCCTTCCTGGGTTTTGAAGATTTCTTAATTTTTGGTTTGCTGTAGATTTTTACCTAGATCTTTGCTTTGGAAGTTGGTGTCTGGTGTTTCTGTGTTTCGGAGTTGGTCTGGCCAGTGTTCGGAAGCAATTTCCAATTCTCACTTTTGGGTTCTTCCAGGTATTGTTGTACTTCAGGTTTTAATTTTCCCCACCGTCTCTCTCTCTCTCTCTCTCTCTCTCTCTCTCTCTCTCTCTCTCTCTCTCTCTCTCTCTCTCTCTCTCTCTCTTTATCAACCTACCCCAGCCCACCCCAGGTTTCCTCTCTCTCTCTCTTTATCAACCCGACCCCAGGCAACCCCAGGTTTTCTCTTTCTATATGTTTATATTTGTTTCTATATGATTTTATTTTCTTTCATTTTTGCAGGTTCCCAACACCGATCAAGCCACCGCCACCGGTCCCCATCTCCCTCTCTATATCAACCCAACCCAATCCCACCCAAGGTTCTCTCACTCTTATTGTGTAACTGTGTTTGTTGGATTGATTGTTCTCTCTCTCTCTTTTTGAGTGTGTAACTGTGTTTGTTGGATTGATTGGGAGTGAAAGACGATCTCCAGTTCTTATCATCCATGGCAGTATCCATTGCATAAAGTCTCTATTAACTATTAGCTTGATTGATGATTCTTTAGCATAGTAACAAAATTTAGTGGTAACAAAATTCTCTCTCTAAATGTGACTAATATGAGATTTTTTTCTAGGGTTATTTAAACTTTGCCGCATAAATTTTTCATTGAATTAGATTTAACCCCATATTTTGGGTTATTTTAACTTTGCCCCACAAATTTTTCATTGAATTAGACTTTACCCCATATTTTCATAATAATTAGACTTTACCACCAAAAGTAATTGTTCGGTCTGCTCACACGCCAAAATTTTATTTCTTCTTCGTTAGTTCTCTCTTTCTCTTAGATCGTGAGCTGATAGAACATTTAATTTTGGGGGGAGTAAAATCTAATTAATCAAAATATGGAGAGTCAAATCTGATACAATGCAAATTTTGTGTGGCAAAGTTAAATAACACGGTCAGCTCACACGCCAAAACTTTATTTCTTCTCCGTTAGTTCACTCTTTCTCTAAGATGGTGAGCTGATAGAACATTTAGTTTTGGGTGGAGTAAAGTCTATTTAATAAAAATATGGAGACTAAGTTCTCTCTTTCTCTTAGATGGTGAGCTGATAGAACATTTAGTTTTGGGGGGAGTAAAGTCTAATTAATCAAAATATTGGGAGTCAAATCTGATACAATGCAAATTTTGTGTGGCAAAGTTAAATAACACGGTCAGCTCACACGCAAAGTTAAATAACACTCTTTCTCTAAGATGGTGAGCTGATAGAACATTTAGTTTTTGGTGGAGTAAAGTCTATTTAATCAAAATATGGAGACTAAAGTCTACTACAATGCAAATTTTGTGGGCCAAACTGCGTTCCAGTTTGTATCCAAGAACCCAACCCATAAGTTTTGGCGTCTGAGCTGACTGTGTTATTGCAGAAAGTCTAGTAATTGTTCGGTCCGCTCACACGCCAAAACTTTATTTCTTTTCCGTCAATTCACCTTTCTCTTAGATGGGATAATTAATAAAAATATGGGGAGTAAAGTCTAATAAATTGCAGAAATTGTGGGACAATGTTACATTGCAGAAATTGTGGGGCAATGTTAAATAACCCCCTTTTTTGTGCGTTGCGTTCCAGTTTGTACCCAATAACCCAACCCATAACCAACCCATAAGCTTTCTTATCAGCTTTCACTCTATCTTAATTTTTCAGTGAATTAGACTTTACCCCATATTTTCATTAATTAGACTTTATCCCCAAAAGTAACTGTTTGGTCCGCTCACACGCCAAAACTTTATTTCACTCTTTCTCTAAGATGGTGATCTGATAGAACATTTAGTTCTGGGTGGAGTAAAGTCTATTTAATAAAAATATGGTGACTAAGTTCTCTCTTTCTCTTAGATGGTGAGCTGATAGAACATTTAGTTTTGGGGGGAGTAAAGTCTATTTAATAAAAATATGGAGACTAAGTTCTCTCTTTCTCTTTGATGGTGAGCTGATAGAACATTTAGTTTTGGGGGGAGTAAAGTCTAATTAATCAAAATATGGAGAGTCAAATCTGATACAATGCAAATTTTGTGTGGCAAAGTTAAATAACACGGTTAGCTCACACGCCAAAACTTTATTTCTTTTCTGTTAGTTCACTCTTTCTCTAAGATGGTGAGCTGATAGAACATTTAGTTTTGGGTGGAGTAAAGTCTATTTGATCAAAATATGGAGAGTAAAGTCTAATACAATGCAAATTTTGTGGGGCAAACTGCGTTCCAGTTTGTATCCAAGAACCCAACCCATAAGTTTTGGCGTGTGAGCTGACTGTGTTATTGCAGAAATTCTAATAACACATTCAGCTCACACGCCAAAACTTTATTTCCTCTGCTTTACTTCACTCTATCTTAATTTTTTGTTGGGGTATTTTAACTTTTCCACAAATTTTTCATTGAATTAGACTTTACCCCATATTTTCATTAACTAGACTATACCCCCAAAAGTAATTGTTCGGTCCGCTCACACGCCAAAACTTTATTTCTTTTCCGTCAATTCACCCTTTCTCTTAGATGGTGAGCTTACAGAACAATTAGTTTTGGGAAATATTTAAAGAAAACCAAGCAATTGTTTTGGAAATTATCCTTCAACTGAAAATTATAATGTTTTCAAAATTTTCCTTCTCAAATGGGGCAAATATGTGATTTTCTTTTTTTTATTAAAACTTTGCCACACAAATTTTTCATTGAATTAGACTTTACCCCATATTTTCATTAATTAGACTTTACCCCCAAAATTAACTTTTCGGTCAGCTCACACGCCAAAACTTTATTTCTTTTCCGTCATTTCACCCTTGCTCTTAGATGGTAACCTGAAATAACAGTTAATTCTGGGGTTATAGTATAATTAAAGAAAATATGGGGACTAAAGTGTAATACAATGCGGAATTTGTGGGGGAAAGCTAAATAACCCTCTCTTTTTAGCGTTCCAATTTGTACCCAATAATTTAGAACAATCTTCGAGCATAGGCAGTTGGTGTGATGTATAACTAAAATTGCAATTGGTAAAAAATATAACAATTATAATGATTTTTGATATGATTAATAGGTGTTGCTATGGATCTTATTCCTTCACCACCATGTACGCCTGAGTATGTTCCTTCTACCCCTCCGGAGACTCTAAAAGTGGGGCAGGACATAGATGAGATCATCCCACAAGCGTGTGACCTTAAGGTTGTCGGGCAACCACCACAACCTGAGGACTTCCCTCATCATGGCCATTTTTCTCACTCCAACAACATTGTCTTACACGCGGCTGGCTCCAATGAGTTTGCCTCACAGGTACGATGTTATTCCGTAATTAAATAAATATAAAAAACCGTACTACTAACTTATATTCAATATAAAATATAAATTTAATAAAAAACTATATAATTATTTATCAAGTTTATCTTTAGTTAAATAAAATTTTATCATGTTTACATTTACATACTTTATATATGCAAAATAGGATTAATATCGCCGAAGGAAGCATGATAAATCTGAAAACAAATCATTGCAACTAGAGCGAGTGAATACATCAATAAAGGATCCCAATACAGTGTTTCATAAGCGCTCAATGGGTCAAGTCGCCAGGAGACAAAGAGAAAAGAAAAAAATAGCCAGGGAAAACACTATTACAATATTAACAGCTGAAAATTCAGAACAACTGCCGACTAAAAATCTAGAGATATCAGACAAATCAACAAAGGATCCCCATATAGTGTTTCAAAAGCGCTCAATGGGTCAAATTGCTAGGAGACAAAGAGAAAAGGAAGAAAAAGCGAGGGGCAAGGCTTTGATGATATTATCAACTGAAATTTCAGATCAACGTCCGACTGAAAATCTAGAGATGTCAGACAAATCAACAAAGGTTTCCAAGATAGTGTATCAAAAGCGCTCAATGGGTCAAATTGCTAGGAGACAAAGAGAAAAAGAAGAAAAAGACAGGGGTAAGGCTTTGACGATATTATCAACTGAAAATTCAGATCAACGTCCGATTGAAAATCTACAGATGTCAGACATACCGGTATTCCAACAAAGGCAAATGAAGAGGACAAGAAATGATCCCGAGATATTGGATTATTCACGCTCCATGGGTCAACGTGTTAGGATTGATGTGTTCTAAGCTTGTAAAACTTTAAGTTTTGGTCTAATAAAGATTGATAGTTATTATTATATGAGATGCATAATGGTACATAACATAGTTATGTGTTCTTTTAATGAACAGAGAGCCATGGTTATATGGTAGTCCACTGAGTTGAAGACTGAGTGGATTGGTCCCATATAATCTAAATCAGTTCGTAGCTATGATCAGGTTGGTCGCCTCATCATGATAAGCTGTTGGCGATGACAGTTCATGGGAAGTATTCACCATGGTCATCACCAGGCACAGTGTCTGTGGCTGAACGGAACTAACACGGTGTACAGATCAGTGAGCAGACACTGATACACTAAGCCGTGTTTCTGCTTAGGGTAAAACGGTCGTAAACCCTGAGGAACCACGTCTGATGGACTAACCAGTTGCGTGGTGCTTTAGCGCACCAATGTGTGAGGATCCATATACAGTGATCCAAAACCACGGTGTACTGGGTTACCCGGCTGGCGTTGCATTAGCGTGTCACTCCTGCAGGCCATCCACACCCCTGAAGGGAGGTGCGTTCCTTGGTATGACTTACACTGTACCAAACCCAGGCCTGGTGGTCACCAGTTTGACTATTGACCGGGTTCGATTACTTGACGGGGTAATCAGAGGTACGATGTATAGGTCAACCTGGAAGGAACCAAGTCACATGATCATTCGAGTCTGACGGTAGTCTCCACCGCTCGAAGTGAATCATGGCATCAAGTGGAGGGACAACGGGTTTACCACTACTAAGCGGAGAGCAGGGGTATGATGGAGAACATAGTAAGTCTGGGTGAATTGGAGTGCAGCCTGCGTCGCACTCTGGGTGGCTACGCAGGTTAACTCGAGCTCAGAGGATCGATGGTACACTCGGGTAGTGTGTCGATCAAGCTTGAGTTGGAAGCCATGAACCCCAGTCCCTGATGGTTCCACCTTATCAACATTATGTACGGTTCTTGAACCATCTCCTCGGAACACCATAAGCATTAGGAGGAAGAAAGAAGTATACGCTCCGTGTGTGCTTGGCACTACAGCACGGTAGATGCGTAACTACATACGAGTTCTAAGGGTTATGCCCGAGACTAGTACAGAGCCGCATGTAGTAATCCCTAGCCATAAGTGAACTTCGCTGCATAGGTGCGATGCACCGGGGTATGCTGCAAGTTGACTAGTTGACTTTGCTAGAGGCACCCTCTGGTGGCCTCAGTTAATAGTAGGTAACTAGTAGATATCACTTAAGTAATGGCCGCTAGGTATCGCACGCTAGAAATGGTCAAAATGAGGCATCATGGCGTTTTGGTAAAAACCTCACTCCGCTGGATCTCACTGTTGGCCGACCCTAGCAGTGGGAGACCTTGCTAGGGCCGGCCCTATGTTGTAGGGATAAGAATCCCTCATCTATAGGGCCGGCCATATAGATAGGGATAGGGCTAAGAATCGGTTAAGATCGAGCCCTAAAAAGTGGGAAAACAGATAAATACGTGGAGAGATAAAAAGGAGATAATGGAGAGATATTTGTGGGAGGTTTTTATCCCCTTGGATTCTTATCCAAAGGGGAAGGCCGACCCTATATAAAGGGCTATAGGGGGCCGTCCCTAGTGTTGAAAAAACTGAACCCCCCCTCCCCTCTCATCTCTCTAGTTCTCTCTCGAATCCATCTCCCGTTTCCCGCTTGCAACTTCGTCTTCCTCGCATGGAGTTCTGAAGAAGGAGAAGGGTCGTTCTTCGGAGGCACTCAGAGATCCGAGAACGACGTTTCGTGCATCGTGTGAGATCGGGTGAACAAGAAGGCAACGTCTCCAATCGTACCATCGGTATCTTCACGAACGATCTTCCGTCTCCATCGATAAAGAAGACAATTCTCCGCGGTTAAAAGATCTGTACAAAAGGTATGCGTAATCTAACATGTAGATCTAGCGAGTATTATGATTTGCATGCATGCTAGTTAATCATTACGCTAGATTGCCGTTAGGGTGTTCGATTCACGTGCATACGCATACACACATATGTAGATTAGTTTCGATGAAAGTTTAAATCGTGTAACGTGCACCATGAACGGTCTTTCGACCGCAAAATCGCTTCCGCTGCGAGCCTCGACCATGGATTAATTTCCAACACAACGTGCTAGAAAGCAAAAAGAAAGGGAGAAAAGAGCTAGGGAAATGATTGTGACGAGAGAAACAACTCCAGCTTCTGAACATCTACTGGCAGCTTCTGAACATCTTCTGATTGCAAATCATGTTTCAGAACCAGTTGATAATGAGGAGCAACCTTTGCAACACAACACGTAAGTTACATATATTAAAGAAAATGCATAATATTTTTTACTTAATTTGAATTAATCATAAGAATTATCAATGTTTTAAAATTTAACATCATATTATGTTGGTTCGTGTTCAGAACTGTAGAAGTCGAAGCAATTGATGAGGATGAGGACTTAAATGAACCTCATTTACATGGGGAACAACTAGGCCGTCATTTTCTTGGTCGTATGGATGTCTTATGCCCTATGTGTTCGGCTATGCACTTTATTGACGAGCGATTAGTCAAATCCTTTGTGAGGTCACCACGATTCGGCACTTGCTGTCTTGAAGGAAAGATAAGATTACCGTTGCTTAAGGTTCCCCCCCAACCAATTAAAGATTTATTTGATGGTGACGATAGTCGTAGTAGATCTTTCCGGCTACATGCTAGAGATTACAATAATGCAAATGCATTTACAAGCCTCGGTGTGCAGAGAGATTCACGTGTTTTTATGGGCAAAGGACTTAGACCATTCACGATACATGGAGAGCTTCGACACCAAACGGGAGCCTTATTGTCAAGACAAGATCAAATATCATCGTATGCACAGCTCTATATTTACGATCCATCACAGGCATTGCAAATTCGCGAAAATAGGAATGAGAATCTTGATGGTTCTATCCTCCGGATTATAGAATACACTCTTATAGAGTGCAATCCCTTCATTGTCAAATTTAAAAGAGCACACAAATTATTGAGTACGGTGGATAATGAAGGGTCGAATGTGCATGCATACTTGCATTATTCCAAATCTACTGACCAACGATGCTATAACTTACCAAGCTCTGATGAAATTGCGGTTGTTCTACCAAGAGACAGGACAACGTACTCTAAAGTGCGAGATATTAAGATTTACTTGCGCAGTGAACAGTCGCTAATGACCATTAGTGAGTGTCATCCGGCGTACCTGCCGCTCCATTACGTCCTTCTTTTTCCATACGGTGAGCTTGGGTGGCACGAAGATATGAAGAAATGGGACATAGTTAGAAATGTGACAACAAATACAAGACTAACACAGATGGATTACTACAACTACAGACTATTCCAAAGACCCACCGAATACTCAACAATCCTCAGAGCATGTAAGTTGTTTCAAGAGTTCATCGTCGACGCTTGGGCAGCAACGGAGCAGAACAAGATGAACTGGTGCAGAGACAATAAAAAAAAACTCGTACCAAGTTATACCAGGGGTTAACTGATGTTGCCGCACAAGGCCTTGACCCCAATCATGTCGGAAAAAGGATTATCTTACCGTCCACACATATTGAAAGTGCCACATGTTTGAGATATTCCAAGATTCTATGGCAATCACGCGGTATAATCACCATCCTGATATATTCCTGACAATGACCGCAAATCCAAAACGGGATGAGATTACACAAGAATTAATAGGTGACCAGAAATCAACAGATCGTCCGGATTTGATTTCTAGAGTTTTTGAGCTGAAAAGAAAGGCACTGATGAAAGAGATAAAGCTTAATGGGGTTTTCGGTAAGGAAGTTGACCACGTCTACACTATTGAATTCCAGAAGCGAGTATATGCACGCGTTGATATTTCTACGTTCCCAAGATAAGATCCGAAATGCTACGGATGTTGATAAAGTTGTACGAGCAGAACTACCGAGCCGCGATGATTCAATTCTATACCAAACAATCATCACATGCATGATACATGGGCCTTGCGGTGCACGGAACACGACAACACCCTGTATGGATAACGGATGATGCACAAAAAGATATCCGCGGGACTTTTGTGATGCAACTACAATGGACCAGGATAGTTATCCTGTTTATCGTAGACGTGACACCGATAGCTTCCGTACACGTGATGGTCATCTAATTGATAATCGAGATATAATACCGTATAACCCGTACCTAATAAGAAAGTTCAACTGTCATATCAACGTCGAGGTCTGTGCTGGGCTGCGATGCGTTAAATATATACATAAATACATCTATAAAGGGCACGATCGAACAACGATCGTTATGGGAGGGGTAGATGAAATAAAGGATTACCTTGATGCGAGATACATTGGTCCAACAGAGGTATCATGGCGGATTTTTCAACATTCGATGCACGAGGAAATACCAAAGGTCGAGCGACTTGTCATTCATATACCGGGAGAGCACCGAGTTTTATTTGATCCTAACATGGAGATTGAACAGATTCTTCAAAATGCCAGTACGCAAAAGTCTACTTTGACTGCTTTTTTTGACTGTTGTGCGTTAAACCAAGAAGCAAGCAGCCTGACATATCAAGAATTTCCATAATATTTTGTATGGAATAAGTCGCAAAAGAAATGGACCAAACGAAAATCTGGCTTTGCGATTGGTAGGATGTTTTTTGCAAGTCCTAGCTCTGGCGAAAGGTTCTACATGCGGCTTCTATTGACCGTCGTTCGAGGACCGACATCTTTTGAAAGCTTACGCACTGTTGATAATGTACTGCACAATACATTCAAGGCTGCATGCATCGCGAGATGATTGCTAGAGGACGATCAGGAGTGGGTACAATGTCTTCAAGAAGCAACAATAATGAAGACCGGACAACAATTGAGGAGGCTATTCGCTGTCATTCTTTTACATTGCTCCCCGGTAGAACCACATAGACTATGGAGGCACTTCCACGAAAATATATGTGATAACCTAGCCCACAGGATACGCAACACATATATGATCACAGTGCCAAGTGAAAATGAGGTCGAGGACTACGGACTCTACCTACTGAATCAGTTGCTTGTCGAATCTGGTAAGAGTCTGATCGACTATCCTCACATGCCAATGTATACATCAAACTGGTGCACAGTGCCCGGTAATAGGTTAATCATCGATCACCAGCAACTAGAACACGAGGCCAAACAGTCTGATCCGCAGAAGAATATCACCAAGCTTAATGCTTGCCAGCATGCTGCTTTCGATCGGATATTTTCGTCGGTCATAGAGAACAAAGGCATGATGTTCTTCCTAAATGGCGGAGCAGGGACCGGGAAGACTTTCCTATACAATACTTTAGCAACGATGTGTCGAAGCCTTGGTCATATCGTGGTCGCAGTCGCGTCATCAGGGATTGCATCGCTTCTTCTCCTTGGAGGGCGGACAGCACATTCCACATTTAGTATACCGCTAAATGTCATGGACAATTCGGTATGCAGATTCAGTAAGCAGTCGATCCAGTCAGAGCTACTGCAACAGGTGAAGTTGATCATATGGGATGAAGTTCCAATGCAACACAAGTACTGCGTTGAAACTGTCGATCGGACGCTTCGTGACATACGCGAGGTCGATCGGCCATTCGGAGGCATCACGGTTGTACTTGGTAGCGACTTTCGACAGATATTGCCTGTGATACCAAAGGGTTTACGTGAGCAAATCATTGCCGCTACTCTGCAAAGGTCTACATACAAGTGCTAACTCTTACAATAAATATGCGACTGGATTCAAGGAATGATCATAATGTTGCTTTTGTAGAATTCTTGCAACAGGTATTTAATAGATTTAGTTTCAATATTCAATTTCAATGATTATTTCATATATTATCGCACCGCCTCAAATTCATATGCATTTCTTGCGATATCTCTCATCTAATCCAGGTTGGTACAATTCCGTAAGAGGACATCGAACTACCACCGGAGATGCACATATGCCCCACACTAGATGATTTGGTCACCAGGGTGTACCCATACCTGGACGTGATCGAGGTTGTTACGCCAGGATACCTTACAGAGCGTATTATACTATCTGCAAGAAATGACGCCATCGATATGATCAATTGTGCAATACTAGATCGGTATTCGGGGGAGTCCAAGTGCTACTTCGCAGCAGACTCAATCGCAGAGGATGAAAATGATCAGAGTATTACATCCCGATACCCCCTTGAGTTCTTGAACTCACTTAATCCATCAGGTTTACCACCGTTCAAGCTAGAGATCAAGGTTGGGAGTCCAGTCATACTTCTTAGGAATATCGCTCTGAAAGATGGTCTTTGCAATGGAACGCGACTAATGGTGACCAGATGTGCGGCACGAATCATCGAAGCAAGGATTCTAACCAGTGATAAAGCTGGAAATTTGGTATTCATCCCAAGGATATCCCTCACTCCCTCGAATTCTGAAATTTCGATCAACATGACAAGACACCAGTTCCCAGTTTGACTAGCGTATGCTATGACAATCAATAAATCTCAGGGATAATCGTTGTCAGTCATCGGAGTCGATCTATGTACCCCGATATTTACTCATGGACAACTGTATGTGGCACTCTCCCAGTGCACAAATTTTGACTATGTTAGTGTCCTGCTACCGGAAGATAGTCCAAACAACATGACAAATATTGTCTACCCAGAGGTCTTATTATAAATTATAAATCAAAAGGTATGAATCAACATGAACAAAGTTTTCTAAAATTTATTCTGTGATATTAAGTCCAATAGGTAAAATATATGCATCGTTATATTGTAGGAGTGCCTAATTTGCCATGACACTGGAAAAGTGGAATGCTTGAGGACCTACTGCATGTATGACTACATTGCCCACACGTAAGTAATAAGTAATACACTCAATCGTTGTCTTAGTTCTATATGTGTACTACACAAACAGTGTTTCTCACCAATGTTTGTTCTCAACAGGTATTGTGTCACGCCCCGGATCTGACTACAAGGGTAAACCAGTCAAACCCGGGGGTGATGGGGTTTTAAGGGTAAGTCAATGTTATAAGGTTTCGAGGTTGTTTGTATTATTTAGTTATTTATTACTAATTTATCATTAACTACTTACTAGCTGATAAGAGGCCAGTGTGACTCTCCTCTCTCCGACTACCTCTAGAGCATCCAGCGCCTTGACGATCTGCTTCAACCACCTGTCGGCCTCCACTGGATTAGGATCACCCCTGAAGGTTGGCGGCTTCAGTGTCTGAAAGTCCTTCAGGAGCTTTCCCATCCTGTCTCCATCTGCCCTCAGCCCTTCCTGGGCTGCTTGTTGGGCCTGAGCCTGGGCCAAGGCGGCCTGAGCTGCTGCAGCCTGCTCTTGGGCAGCCGCTTGCTGCTGGGCAACCATGGCTTGCTGTTGCTGCAGCATGGCTTGTTGTTGCTGCATCATCTGAGTCATAGTGCGGAACATCTCCATGGGATTAGGAGCCAGTACCGGATCAGACGTCTCAGGAGGAGAGGGTCTACCCCTAGTGCCAACCATCTGCAATAAGCAAATCTATCAGGCACTCAACTAGACGAAACTAGCCTACAACTAAATCCCTTAGGATCATATCCCTAAGCTCTGATACCAGCTGTCACACCCCATCCTCCTCCCTTGCCGCGGCCCACTTGGACGGGGGACGCCTCTGCGACCCCAGCGATGGTCCTCGTCGGGAGGACCAACCCCATCACCCCCAGGTTTGACTGGTTTACCCTTGTAGTCGGATCCGGGGCGTGACATATTGCGTCAAGAACGAAGACTCAACCCCTATTAAGGGTTGGCTTTGCCCGATGGATAAGGCCATAATCGACACTTTAGCACGTGATACTACTTAAAGATTTATGTTGGATTACAATAAGCATGGAATATATTGTTATACTCCAGTGACCTGATAGTGTTTCTCCAGTGATGTTATGGATGTAATAAAATAGATCAAGTTAGACTCCATTAACCTGATAGTGTTTCAATCGTTGTCTTAGTTCTATGTGATGGTCATCTATTGGGTTCAAATATGCTACTTTATCCTACCTATCCGTGTTTCTTCTAATATTTCCATAAATATCTTTTTTTATAAATTACTGTAATTATAGATGAATTTCTTTTCTATATACTTATGTCTGTGCCTTGCACAATTTGTATGAGGATGATAATGTGTAATCAATTAATTTTTCACTAAACAATTTTGAACAGGAATAAATAAAAGATGTTGTACTACAATGGCAGAATGGGTAGACATGCATTCATGGCGTTCGAGGGGAGATGGTATACACTAAATGCCATTCTACAACCGATGATATTTGATACTTCAACTGGGATAAGAAAACTTAAGTATCTGCGAATGATTGATTCGATGGAGGAGGACGGCTTACAAAAAATCTACACTGAGATTTGGAGCAATGGACAAAGACAAGATATCGTTATCTTTGCAAATCCAGAAAACAAAGAAATTGTATCCATTCGATGTATGGTTCGTAGGATTCTTCAGCGATGTGGTTGTGATGCAGATCCACTTCTCTATATCTCTCCATTTTAAGTGTTATGATTCATCAATTAAACCAATTGCGTGTTAGAACCAATTGTGAATTATGTTTTAATAATTTTATGAAACTCTACTTTTTTATGATTTTGTGATATCATGATATTGATCATTTTTGTTGTACGATTTGAATCTTTTACTTCCTGTGAGTTTACATCTTCATTGAATATGCCAGCGAATGTCCCAATATTGGCTGCTATTGGTGGTGTATGGGTCGTCGGTCTGTCGAGTCGGGGCTGCTGTAGGCTGGTGTTATCGCTGAAAGTGTTTTGTTGCCGAAGACGATCAGGTGTGTTGCCGCCGAATACAACGGTATGGGTGGGGGTGGTAATAATCGATGGGGGTCTTGCCGTCGAAGGTTGAAAATGCTTTGTCGTTAGGTGTGTTGCCGCCGAAGGCGGCTCGCTGCAGTGCCAAAGGCACGGGCATGCACTAGTACAAATACAACAGAAGCAATGGATTATAATTAACACATAAACTCTGATCAAAGTCTCATGAGGACAATGCAACACACATCAACCATTTAGACTTCGGTTTAATGTTTGTGCGCGAAGATAAATTGATAAAAACTAAGTTATTATTATGCTAATACTTGAACAATAATTATTTTTTCATTCAAACTACTAAAAATCAAGTTTACAAATTGTGTATGCCAACATAAAACCTAAACCAAGTGAATGAGTCATCTTTTTCTTGCATCATCATTATAAATCATCATGACTCTATTCATGCATCATCATGATTCTGTGTATACATCATCACTATGCATCATCGTGACTCCGTGCTCTAAAAAAAAAAATTATTAAACAAATTGTACATAATCAAGTCTTAAGGTTAATTTGTAATATATATTTAAATAAAAACTAATCTTTTGTTCCTTTTCTTCAATATGTAATCCATCTCAATGGATCTGAATATTTTATTATTTTTTTGATGGTAAAAGCAGTATAAACCATAAATTCGTACATTTTTTTTTATCATTTATCAATGTGGTCGGTTTTTCAATCGCATAAATATATCGATCATATATTCTACAATGCACATTGTCCTGAATATTTACCCTGGTCCCTAGTCAAATCCTGAATTTAAACAAATCAATATCGATATAAATCTTACATGATAATTAAATAGTGTCAACGATTACCTGTGTTAATGGCTATTTAATTATTGTATTGGTTTTTCAATAATCGTCTCTACCGCCTTTCCAAATAGTAAAACATCTAGAGTTGCTTATATATCACCAACTATAATGTATATCGCATATCAATATAAAAATCTTAGTTAATATAGAAGTTATTAATATTTGAAAGTAATATTACTGTTTAAAAGAAAAGGAATATTTAACCTTTGTGAAAAACAATGATTTCTCAACCTACAACGATTGTAGAAATTATGATTTTCAAATGTCGCAATCTTTGAACTGCACTTATGGCATACAGTATACCACATTCCTTTCTTAAAATATATATAATAAAGTGTGACGTTCATCCTAAAATACAATGACTATAGATCTTGATGGTGCCAAAATTATCACCAGCTCGTTGTCCACGTGACAGTAACGGGAGGTGACGCATGGAGACATCAGGGTCCCCCTGAGGGTCGTCCTCACCTTTGGATGCACCTTGAGCGGCCTCGGTCGACCGAAGGGGCGACCTTGGGTAGCCAAAGAAAAAGCCCCCCATAGGTGAGCTCAAGATTCAAGACCAACCCCGATTTTTGGATAAGCAGCATTGTGACCAGAATAGGACTTGAAATTCAAAGAACACTCCCAACGTAGCTGGCCTCTGCCCTCACGAGCAGCTCGCACGTGAAAGAGGTCGCCCGTGGCTGGCGCCTACAGCTCGCCCCTAACCACTCACGAGCAGGTCACATGCAGAAAAGGTCGCCCGTGGCTCGCGCCCATAGCCCGCCCGAGAGCTAGCCCTGACCGTACACGATCGACTCGCCCATGGAAGAGGTGTCGCCAATAATAAAGCGGTAACAAGTCGACAGATATTACCACCCTCGTGGAACTACGTGGGCAATTGCAAGCCAGATTAGCTATCCAGAGTCGGTTTAGAACACCCCAGACTGGAGCCTTCCAGAATGTCCACCTAGCACAGACAAGACCGGTGATCCCCCCCTCACCACCGCATGGCAGGCAAAACGACAAAGTCCATTAAAGGACCCATGTGGACTGACATGGAAGGGCCGGGAAAGAGCGGCCACGTGTCGAACTCTTATGGCCTGCAAAAGGTTGTAAAGGTATGACCCCCGGCTCCAAAGTATAGGTTCAAAATTCTGAAACCCAAACACTTTCCATTTACTAAACCTCCCTCCTTTCGAACCTTCACTGACTTGAGCATCCGAGGGTCTGCGTGTTGGAAATAAATCCATGGTAGAGGCCCGCAGCGGAAGCAAAGTGAAGGTCCGAAGACCGAGAGCGGTGTACGTTACATATCAAAATTTTCATCAAAACGATCTACACGTGCGTGTATTAATCTAGCATGACAACTACGTGAACCTCTAACGTTGATCTAACATGAAAGAACAATCTAGCATGCATGCATGTTCTATCTATACTAGATCTACATGTTAGAGATCATACCTACGTGCGGATTCTTTCACCGCAACAAGTTTCTTCTTTGTCGATGGAGATGGGCTCGGATCTGCTCGATATAGCTTTGGTGCGACAGCCATAACTTTCTTCTTCGAACTTGGATTAGGCTGAAATTTGGACTGTAGGTAGCCAACTTCAAGACACAACTTTTACAACAAGTTTCACCTCGTTTGGACTTCTGTAACTCCCGAAATCATAGAAAAAACACTAATTTTTTGTGCATATTCTGGACAGTAAAAGATTGCGGGAGATGCTTCTAGTTCACCCGATCTCACACGATGCACAACACCTCATCGATGGATCTCTGAGTGCCTCCATCCAACAAGCCTTCTTCTTCTATAAAACACCACGCAAGGAAGACGAGTCGCCATCTAATGGCGCAAGCGAGGGAGAGAGAGACGAGAGAGGAGATGAGAAAAGAGGAGAGGGGACGGCTAGGGTTTCCCCATGGCATGGCCGGCCCCTAGGTCTTGCATCGCCAACCCCCTCTCCCCCATTACTCATATATAGAGCTGCCCTATCCTTATGAATGAGGCTAGTACGGATAAGGTTCAACTAATTCAAACTCTCCCTATATATCTCTCCTTTATCTCTATCTTTTTCTTGGTTTTGAAAACGGTCAAAACCAGCCCATTTTCTGTGCCTCATGACCGACCCATTCATTGAAGGCAACAACCTCCTGAAACCAATGGGGCCGGCCTTGACCAGTCTCCCAACACTTAGGGCCGGCCCTCTTAGTGCATAGTGGCGCATGGTATGACCAAAATGCCCTTATGTCACTAGTTGGTCGTTCCTCGTGTACGAGACTTTATAAGACACACATAAGTGAAGTGCACCAGTGATTTCACTATTCTCTGAGGTTTCCGTAGGGTGCCCCTAGTGAAGTCAACTAGTCAACTCGCAATATGTCCTGGTGCATCGCACCCATGTGGTAAAGTCCACTTATGACAAGGAATTGCTACATGCGTCTCTCCACTAACGTAAGGTTTCCCCTTAGTGCACACACGTAGTTACGCATTTACCGTGCACTAGTGCGAAGCACTCACGGAGCGTAGACTTGGACTACTCGCTTCCTCTTACTGCGTCCTGTGTTTTGAGGAAATGGTACAAGGACCGTACATAATGTCGATAAGGTGGAACCTTCTGGGACCAGGGTTCATAGCTTCTAACTTAGACTCGATCGACACACTACCCGAGTGTACCATCGATCCTTTGAGTCCGAGTTAACCTGTGTGGCCACCCAGAGTGCGACGCAGGCTGCACTCCAATTTCCCTGGACTTACTATGTTCTCCTGTATACCCCTGCTCTCCGCTTAGTATGGTAAACCCACTGTCCCTCCATCTGGTGCCATGATGCAACTCGAGCAGTGCAGAATACCGTCAGACTTGAGTGCTTATATGACTCGGTTCCTTCCAGGTTGACTATATACATTATACCTCCGATTACTCTGCCGAGTAACCGGATCCGTCACCAGTCCAACTGATAACCACCTGGCCAGGGTTTAATACGACGTAGGTCAGACCAAGGAACACACCTCCCATTAGGGGTGTGGATAGTTTGCAGGAGTGACACGCTGATGCAACGCCAGCCGGGTAACCTAGTACACCGTGGTTTTGGATCACTGCATCTGGATCCTCACACATTGGTGCACCAAAGCACCACACAATTGGTTAGTCCACCAGACATGGTTCCTCAGGGTTTAGGACCATTTTACCCTAAGTAGAAACACGATTTAGTGCACCGGTGTCTGCTCACCGATCTGTGCACCGTGTTGGTTCCGTTCGGTCACATACACTGTGCCTGGTAATGACCGTGGTGGAGACACCCATGCTCTATCATCCCAACAGCTTATCCTGATAGGGCGACCAACCCTAATCAGAGCTGCGAACGTATTTAGGTTACATGGGACCAGTCCCTTGAGTCTCCTACTCAAGTGGATTACCATGTAGCCATGGCTCTCTGTTCTGTAATCAGAAACGTACTAAGGTACGTACCAAAATGCAATCCTATACTATCAACAATACATAGCTAAACTATAGGTTTTTACGAGCTGTAGACCTCACCAATTCTAACACTGCGCTCCTCACAGAGCCAGCCGCTCACATGATCTTGGTCTTGCAGGTCGAGTGACTGGTCCAGCGAGATTTTTTCCCTAACATTTGGCACCATCTGTGGGATCTTTCGACTGGTTCCTGTGATAACGCCCATGACCATACGGTTGAAAGCTATGCTTTCACAGGAGACCCTAATGGCTCCTTCCATAAGGGGCAGAGACGGGCGAAGGCTCACGCCATATCTGCACAAAGTGGGACGTTGGCTCAAACTACCCAACCCCCTGCCCCGCTCAGTGACCGGCTCCTCATGGAGATGCTGACCACCTAGCGGGCCATGATGGACAAACTGGGGTGACTGCGTCTGGTTCTTGCGACGAGCGGAAGAACTAATCATCCCCCTCCCTCGGTCCCGAGCAACGGAAGGAAGGATCAGTGGGTCAATCTCGGCAGCCAAGAGTATCGGCAGGGGCCGCTTTCCCTACGCGACCTCTTCCGATCCTGATGTCGCATCAACCTATGCTGGCACCCACACGACTGGCATCCCAACAGGAGCCCGCCATAGGAGGCATAGTCACAAACAAGATAAGAGAGTCGGCTCTCGGGCGACTTCAACGACTTGTCACCCAGCGTTCCAGCAATAAACCGACTCCACCTTCGACTCCCCCTCGCCGACGAAGCCGAAGTGCAGGGTCTGACGAGGTCTCGAGGACGAGATCATAACCTATGCCATCAGTGTAAGTGGGACCCCATGATGGAAGTGTTACCCCGTGCGGAGACTCGCGAGGTGACAGCCTCGCACAGACCTTTCCCGGGCCCAAGGCAGCTACCGGTGAAGCAGCGGAGCGATCGCCAGGACATCACCCCGAGCACCGCTGCAGCAAGAGTGCGGACCGACTTAGACGAGGCGTGCATGATCGCTTAGGGCCTGCGCGATCGCTTTTGGGAAATCGCCCCGAGCACTGGCAGCTACCTAGCATGCCTGTCGACCTCTTATAAGACCTTGCCGCTCGTGGAGGAAGCTCGCCCTTCATAAGCGAAGTTCACCAGGGGGTTTCCCTCAGCACTAGACCCCGTGAAAATTCGTGTTGTTTGATGGGTCACAATACCCCATGGACCACCTCTTGGCCTACCGGAAGTTGTTGTTTTTCCGGGACCAGGACCATGTATTATGTCGTGCCTTCCCGAGCAGCTTGACGGGTTTGGCCCTGGACTAGTTTCATAAGTT
This sequence comes from Chamaelirium japonicum, assembly GCA_947650365.1. NCBI lineage: Eukaryota > Viridiplantae > Streptophyta > Magnoliopsida > Liliales > Melanthiaceae > Chamaelirium > Chamaelirium japonicum. The sequence continues at coordinate 117,547,202 of OX393550.1, forward strand.
ACCTCCGGGCTCGATCCTGAGCTTCACTACTCTGTCCAGGCTATTCTTGAAACAGTACCGATGCAATCTACAACCTCCAAAGTTAATTGAATCACTATTCGGTCTCACCATGGGCCCACGGGAGACCCTCCGGTGCTTTTCGATGTGATTCTAGAATGCCTACCTCGCCCTCGAGGACTTATCCAAGTGAGACCGGACAACCATGAGTGCCTTTCGGAGTGCGCTCCTCGAAGGAGGTAAGATTCATGATGCTATTATCATTTCCGATCCCCGCACCATGGTCGAGCTCTTCGCCTTGGTACAGCAACATATTAAGCTTGAAGATGCGGTCTTAGATCGCCGAGGGAAGATTGCCGAACAGCGGCCTCATTCTACCTTGCGCGTAGGCACTCTCTTGTTGACCATTTTGTGAAATAAAAGGGTATTTGGACTAAATGAGTCTTCAAATATGTGCTCGATAGTGATCCACAAAGAACAACTCACATGCGATCAGCTCGCACATAGTTCCCTCAGAGAACAGCTCGCATGCAGCTCCCTCAAAGAACAGCTCGCACACGAGCAGCTCACATGAAGCTCCCTCAAAGAACAGCTCGCACGCGATCTGCTCGCACTCAGCTCCCTCAAAGAACAGCACGCACACAGCTTCCTCAAATAAATAGTTCACCGTCGTGCGGACTTAAAGCAAGACCGAGGTTCTCAGTGGCCATCCCGAACAACCTTGAGATCATCGGGCTAGTCCGCTGTCTAGGGGACATTAAACATGACCGGGGTCCTTCGTATTCACGTGCCATGATAGGAAGCACCCCGGGGTGATCTAAGGGGACCTGAATGGGTGACCACCCATTTAGGCGACCTGAAAATCTCTTGGAAACCCCTTGAAACTCGGGATTGGTGAGATCGCAAAGAGAAATGCGAAAGCCGCAAATGACCGAGCTGAGGGCATGTCCAGTAATCAGGGTTGCAGAGGGAACTTAACTGGGCAGGGGACAGCTAGCACTTAATTTATTTTTCAAAATAGAAATATTAACTCCTTGGGCTCTGGAAGTTTTGAATTATTAGATTTATGTTTCGTTGATTTTCCTAGCTCAAGGATCAAATTGTATTTTATCAAGCATGTCATATTTTCGCTTGCATACCATTTTTTAAAATGAGTGGAACTTTTAAAGCGATTTAGCTGCCTCGCCCAGGGTAGGACCCTTAAGACCACTGAACAACCTCATAAGCAAGCACGTAGACAAACATCAAAGACAAAAAGCAAGGACAAAGGCGAACATAAGAGGATTCACTATCGGAAATCCATTACAAGGATAAGGACAACGATCTCATGGTTTGCTCGCCTGGTGCCATGCAGTTTCGCTCATTGAGTGACCTTGTGACATCACGGACAGACGCGGCCTGATGTCGCATAGCTTAGCTTGTTGAGCAACCTGATAACATCACGGGAAGATGCGACGGAGACACCTTACGCGACCTAATGCTATGCAGCTTACCTTGTTGAGCGACCTGGTGATATCACGGGCAGACACGATGGAGACACCTTACGCGGCCTGATGCCATGCAGTTTTATTCATTGAGCGACCTGGTGACATCATGGGCAGACGTGGTGGAGGCACCTTACGTGGCCTGATGTCACGTAGCTTAGCTTGTTGAGCAAGCTAGTGATATCATGAGCAGACGCAATAAAGACGCCTTACACAACCTAATGCCACGTAGCTTAGCTCGTTGAGTGACCTGGTGACATCACGGGCAGACGTGATGGAGACACCTTACGCGTCCTAGTGCCACGCAGTTTTACTCATTGAGCGACCTGGTGATCGACATCACGGGCAGACGCGACAGAGGTACCTTACGCGACCTGATGCCACTTAGCTTAGCTCGTTGAGCGACCTGGTGACATCACGGGCAAACACAGCGGAGACACCTTACGCGGCCTAACGCCACACAGTTTAGCTCGTTGAGCGACCTAGTGACATCACGGGCAGACGCGATGGAGATACCTTACGCGGTCTGATACCATGCAGTTTTGCTCGTTGAGCGACCTAGTGACATCACGGGCAAACACGACGGAGACACCTTACACGACCAAATATCACACCATATAGCCGACTTTACATAATGGAATACAGTTTGCTGGAACTGGTCAGTAGACAGAAGAATCGAACTGGTCTACGTGGATAACCACGCTGGGCTCCTGAGCAGGCGAAACTTTATCCAACTGCCCCCTTAGGAGGGGGTAATGATGGTGCCAAAATTGTCACCAGCTCGTTATCGACATGGCAGTAATGGGACGCGGCGCATGGAGATATCAGGGTCCCCCTGGGTGTCGTCCTCACCTTTGGATACACCTTGAGCGGTCTCGGTCGATTGAAGAGGCGACCTTGGGTAGCCAAAGAAAAAGCCCCCCCCCCCCCCCGGGGGGGGGGTGAGCTCGAGATTCAAGGTCAACCCCGATTGCATCGTGACCAGAATATGACTTGGAATTCAAAGAACACTCCCAACGTAGCTGGCCTCCACCATCACGAGCAGCTCGCATGTGGAAGAGGCCACCCATGCCTGGCGCCCACAGCTCGCTTAGGAGCTCACCCATGACCACTCATGAGCAGTTTGCACGTAGAAGAGGTCGCTCGTAGCTGGCGCCCACAGCTCGCCCTAACCGCATGCGATCGGCTCACCACGGAAGTGGTATCGCCTACAGTAAGGCGGTAACAAGTCGACAGATGTCAACACCCCCGTCGAACTACATGATCAATTACGAGCCACATTAGCCGGCTAGAGTCGGTCTAGAACACCCCATACTGGAGCCTCCCAGAATGTCCACCTGGCATAAACAAGACTAGTGCGCCCCCCTCGCCACCGACTGGCAGGCTAAACAACAAAACCCATTAAAGGACCCATGTGGACTGAGGCAGAAGGGGCGGAAAAGAGTAGCCACATGTCGAACTTAGGCGGCCTGCAAAAAGCTATAAAGGTATAACCCCCGGCTCCAAAGTATAAGTTCAAAATTCTGAAACCCAAACACTTTCCATCTACTAAATCTCCCTCTTTTCGAACCTTCACTAACGTGAGCGTCGAAGGGTCTGCGCTCCTCATGGAGCCAGCCGTTCACGTGATCTTGGTCTTGCAGGTCGAGTCTTCGGTCCAACGAGATTTTCCCCTCGATAGATCTAATAAATTAGTATAATCATTCTGAATATAATTTTAATTACAACAAATATATTTATCGTTGTAAATTCTTGTGGTATATCAAAAATTTCTTTGGGCAAAATACGTGTATCTCCAGATAATACTTTGAATGACATCCCATAGTTTTGATAATTTTGCATATAAAATTATGCATATTTATCTCCTGTTAACCTATAAATGAATCTCAATATTAGATACTATGATAAAATATAAGGGTATAATTTTAGTAATTATCATGCTTGTAGGTCACGTATTTCTCTGATTAATCGGTTTATAAATATTTTAGAGTATGACATTGTTGATAACCCCGTTCCTAAAATAGAAATGTATGTTAATTATAAATAAATAAAATATTAGTAATTTAGTTTAAGATAATAATAATAAACTTACCTCGGTATTTTCTTATTTGAACGACACATCCTAAAATTATTGGTTTCTCATCAATAATATTTTTTAGCTTTTGACCTATCTCCTTCACCGACCCTATAATATCATTATAATAGAAGTGCAACTGTGTATAAAAAAATCTATTATTAATTAAATAAATACTTATTTAAAATAAAAATTAAAAAAAATAAAAAATAAAAACTTACCTCTGATAAAAAACTGAAATATCTTGATTGATGTTATCGTTAGAATCTTAATATGCTTGGCTTTTTATTTCTCGCACAGGACCAATACCAATTACAAATCCAAGTTTATCTGATAATTATTTAAAACTTAATTCATGTTAGATTATGAGTAGATATTAGATAATTTTTGTTCTGATAAGGCTATACATACCGATCAAATTAGCAGGTAGATCATCCCGGTGCTTGATATCACCCAAAGATACAAAATTATTTTTATATAACAATCTTGAAGTAGACTCTCTAATAATTGATCTCTTAGTCACGATAAAATAAAATTCATTATCAACAATCCGATGTTGATCTTCTGATTTTTGGACTTGAACATTTGATATGGAATAAATTTTTCATTCTTTAAGTCGATCCTTGAAATGAGGGACATGATCATTTAAAATTCATGCTTCTATCTCAAGATCCTGCTTTAAAAAATATGTATTATTTTTCATATAAATTTAAATTTAGATAAGTACTATAATATAAAATTACTTCTATGACCAGTGAAAGAACCATACTGCTTTCTGTGCACATCGAGGATCCTTACAATTCGTCCCTCAACTTTATGTACATCACCTTGTTAAGTCTCAAAATAATGTATTTTATCGCTTATTTTTTATGCCATTATCGTTACTTTTCTACATAAAATTTTTCATATACACATAAAGTGTATCATTTTTTCTACATCGCTGTATAATACACTTCCATATGAACACAGTGATATATTGGTTCACACTCATACGATGCATGCATGAAAAGTACGGAGCCCAATAGTCCAAATTATAATTTTTTATCGATAATCGTATGGGAAACTAATACGCGTCATTTCATATGTATTTTTCAAGGAATTGATCTGGTTCTCAATGTAGCTAGCTTAAGGGAATCGTGACTAAGTGGTGGATGTTCTCACTGTAAGTCAATGGAGGATGCACAGCTCATTTGGAGGCTTTTCTGAAAAACGATAAAGAAAATAATAGTTGCTATAACTTAGCCGAGAAATAATGTCACCAGCTCGACGCATCACACGATACGAAACAAAGGAGAACCCCGAGCATACTAACAAGCATAATGGAGCATGATGGTGGCTTGAAAATGTGGCATGGAAAAATCCCTAGCATATACCATCGATCGTTTTCAAGGGACGGTGGTTTTGTGCTGACTAGGACAAAACGGAACCATAAGCTAACTAGACAAAAAGGAACACTGCTGACAAAAAGGATCACAGCCGTTCACTCTCTCTCTCTCTCTCTCTCTCTCTCTCTCTCTCTCTCTCTCTTCCCCCGATCTCTCTCTCTCTCTCTTCCCCATGATCTCTTCATCTCTCCGTATCTCTCCCCCTCTCCGTCTCTCTCTCTCTCTCTGTCTCTCTCTCTCTCTCTCTCTCTCTCTCTCCGTCTCTCTCTCTCTTCCCCCAACTCTCTCTTTCTCTGTCTCTCTCTCCTTGATTCTCTAGCTCTCTTCCCCCGATCTCTTTCTCTGTACCTCTCTCTCTATGTATCTCTCTCTTTCTTTCCGTCTCTCTCTCTCTCTCTTTTGTCTCTCTTTCTATCACTCTCTCTCTTTTCCCCCAACTCTCTCTCCCCGGTTCCCTCTCCGTCCGATTTTCTCTCTATTCCGCCGATCTCTTTTTCTCTCTCCGTCTCTCTCTCTTCCCCACAATCTCTCTCTCTGATCTCCGTATCTTTCTCTCTCTCCATCTCTCTCTCTTCCCCCGATCTTTCTCTTAGGGCTGGCAATTTTAGACCCGACACGCAAATCCGACACAAAATTAGGAGGGTCTGGGTTAAACGGGTTCGGGTCGTCAACGAGTCAACACGACTAACCCGTTTAGTAAACGAGTCGGGTTCGGGTTTTGTCTCCGACCCGTTTAAGACCCGTTTAAAAATCAATGGGTTTGGTCGGGTCTACCCAGCATCCGATCACAATGTGCGATGGGTTCAACGGACGGCTGTGATCGTGACATCCATGATGGTGAGTTGCAACGAAATATAAAATTAAAAAAATAAAGAATAAATATTGAAACTGGTCTTACCGGGTCTACCCGTTTATAAACGGGTCGGGTACAAGCTTAGGGTCTAGACACGATTAGTTAAACGGGTCGGGTCCGGGTTTAGGGGTTTTGAACACGACACGACCCGACCCATTGCCAGCCCTACTCTCTCTCTCTCTCTCTCTCTCTCTCTCTCCCCCCCCCCCCCCCGCCCCCCGATCTCTCTCTCTTACCCCGTTCTCTCTCTCTCTCTCTCTCTTCGTCTTTGTCTTTGTCTCTCTTTGCATTGGAGCTGAGTGGAATGCACCTGTTGTGGTGGTTAAAATCATGTGGCTATGATGCAATTGTAGTGGTGCTGAATGGGTGCTCATACCATATATTCTCTCCTCTCTTGCTCAAAAATATAATATTAAATTAATAAAAAAATTAATTAGCTATTAAACCATTCTATCATGGCCGACCCTTAAATAATGGATTTAATGGTTAGCCATTGAACCATTCCATGATTTTGATCTTACCTCCTACTTAATTTGGGTAACTTATTAAACCATTCTATCATGACTGATAATTAAAGTTTTTTTATAGTGCAAATTATAAATTTTAATTTTTTTTTTAATAATTCAAATAAAGTTTTCAGATACAAATTTTGATAAATGAGGAGGTTCTCGCTTTGACCGGTGGTTTTGCTGGAGTTGTCAGTCCATCGAGGCTATTGGTGGTGTCGGGGTCGTTGGTCCGTCGGGGCGGGGCAGCTGTAGGCCGGTGTTGCCGCCGAAAGTGTTTTGTTGCCGAAGGCGGTCAAGTTTGTTGCCGCCGAATACGATGGTTTGGGTGGTATACATGGGGGGTGTCTTGCCGCTGATTATGGCCCACTGCAGTGCCGACATGTGTGTTGCCGCCGAAGGTGGTCCGACTGTGTTTTGCCGCCGAAGGCGGCCTGCTGCAGTGCCGATAGGCATGGGCATGCACTAGTATAATAATATTGCGTTTCGCTAGATATTAGGGGTGCCTCTATTCCTTGCTCCCATGCGCCGGATTTGGATTCAATGATACAAATCAATTTTCAACTGGATTTCATACAGATGCAATGCTACCTGTTGAAAATTAAAGTTTTCAATCTACATCGTTGAATCCTGATCCCACGTATGGGAGCAAGGAATAAAGGGTAATAGAGGCATGCAGGAATAGTGACTAGCCGAACCAAGATGTTATCTGATTTAACTTTAATTTATGTCAGTTTTTTTATTTTGTTCATAGAAAGATATTGACAATTTATTCCAAAGTTTGCTAACTTTTTAACTCCAAATTTTACCCCCATCACCAAATTATTTCCTAATGCCTATCCTGATTAAAGCTTTTTTTTTTTTTTTTAGAACCCCTCAGCATCTCATCTGAGGAAGAGACTCATGGTAACCGCCCACCAATTATTAATTGGATGTCAGAAGGAATTGATCCCAGGCCTTGAGGACCAACCCCCCGGGACTTTACCAACTCACCTAGCTGGCACGTACCTACCCTGATTAGAACTATCAAGCATTTGACCCTTTTCTTTGCAGTAACATGCAGATCTTTGAGCTTTGATTTGCATTGCTCGTATCCAAAATCACAAAATAAAAGAATTTTTTTGAAGCATCAAGGCACCATCTCGTTAACTTCTAATCGCTGCTGCGATCATAATTATAACATGCGATCTCCTTCATCAACCGTTGAAATACTTTGGTACGATGGATCATGCAGGCAGTACCACGAAGTCTTGATCGCAAGATAGTGTACCACCAAATCAACATCCATGGTGGAGACCTCTCATAGCTTGAAACCAATAAAACCAAGAGCAGCTTCAATCATCTAGAGAGAGAGCACAAGAATTAGACACCTTGGGATGCCTGAATGAGAATGACTTGCGGAAACTGAACCACAAGAATAAAGAAAGTATACTAGGAAACATCACGACCGAAATACATGTATGCTTCTAGTCAACCGGCCTCCACAAAATAAATCCATGAGGAAACATGTTCTGAAGAGTACATTTCTGAAATAAGGACTGATCCAAGACTTTCTCTCTCGTTGTCCGAAATGAGAGCAAACAAGTGAAACATCATGAGAGATAGAGAGAGAGAGAGAGTAGACAGGTGCATGTTAGCATCATCGTCTCTTGTCTAAGTAACAGGCGCCTGCTGTCGCTGCTGTTGGTTCACCGTCGCAATGTGCTTCTGGCCAGCGACATGAAAGTCATATACCGTCTGACTGTTGCAAACGATGTTGCAGAGAGTGCACACTCGGACCGCATCCGCCGCCGTTCCTGAATCCAAGACCTTCTGTTTCTTGGCCTGCAAATCCACCGCCGTTGCAGGTGTTGTCACCTTCTTCTGCTCGCTCGCAGCGGGCTTTGCTGTGATCGACTCCTGAAGCTTCTGCATGTTCCTCTTGTGTCTCTTTCCCACCTTGTGGATGTTGAGGACTTCTTGGCTGTTACATTCAAGCTTGCAGACCTCACAGTGAACAGTTTGGATGACCTTGGGGGTCTTTTTTAAGACCTTTGTCGCAGAAGCCTTTTTGGATTTTGCAAATTTCTCATGAGTGGGGAACTTCGGAGGCGCCATCCCATTGGAAGGCCTTCCTAGGGCCTGCAGGGTGAAATAAAATGGGAAGCAGGTTAATTAAGCAACATTATAACCAACAGAAGAGCCGAACGCCATGAGAGAAAATTGGGGTTTGTAAATTAAGGAGTCGATGTGGATTCACAAGGTTACTCTTTCCTTTTTAAAGCGGATTATATGGCGTGATCACAAGGTTGAATGTAGTACCGTCAGGCGTCAGCCAACCGAGCCAAAGGGCCAGAGACAGTTTTATAAAGAGGGGTACTTAGCTCCAACCGTGGTTGAAGCAGGAGGCTTCAACCATTGACGTGTCATGCACTGATAGGGTTATACATCACCTTTTACACGTGGACCCCACACTTCCATAATCCAAATGTTGGGGCCCACAAGACCAAAGCAACAATTAGAATTTTTTATTTTTTTTTCATTAATTATATTACCTGTTACATGTAGACCCACAACCTCCATAATCCATATGTTGGGGCCCAATTGAATTTTTTATTTTTTCTTCATTAATTAGTAGTGGAACATGGTTCTATCCCTGCATGATACAACGGCGGTTGAAGCCTCCTGCTTCAACCGTGATTGGAGCCAAGAATTGTTCTTTTATAAATTCACAAATACTTGATAATGCAATAAGATGATCATACTTGGATTATATCTACCACACAGTGTCCTTCGGAACTTGCACAAATAGTTCATGATGGTAACCACACGTGCGGACCAATTTTGAGGATGGAATTCAATTTGAGATTACAAGATGATAAAAACCTTATTAAGTCGACTGTTTCAAATGAGAGAATTTATTGGATTTATGCGACTCTCAAATGCAAAGCCTCCAGAAAATTGAAGCAATAATGGTGTTCATGAATGATGATCAAGAAGCTCTGTTACCTTGATGGCATGCTTTTCTCCCGCGAGATGGGTAGCGAACACCGCATCACTGTTGCACACAACATTACAAATCGCGCAAGCTCTCAACGACTCAGCTGTTGTGCCAGCAGCAATAAGCTTTCGTTTCTTGGTTTCCAAATCCTCAAAGGTAGTTCGTTTCTGAACACTCTTCTGCATTTGACAAGAATCACTATTTGATTTTCTAAAAGCCCAATGTAACTGTAATGTTTATGTAGTTGTGTGGTGCACGTCATAATAAAAATAAAAGCATCAGGTGCTTTGTTATAGAACTAAGAGTGAATCCCTAAACATTAAAACGTGACAAATCAGTGGGCCAAAATGTAAAATCAACTTTTTGCATTACATGTTCACTTTTTTGTTCTAGGTTAGGACACAAATGACAGGAGGTCCCCACAGTTTTTAATCTCATGTGCACGAGCACACTAGAATCTAGATACATGCATACAGTAATATGAACGCAGCAAAGAAACAATATATAAAATACGAATCATACATGAACGCATACAGATTATCATCAATAACTTCTGGATTCAGAGAAACAATATAAGGAAACAGTATAGATCCACACAGTTGTTATCTTCCTATACATGACCATTCTAGAGTCTGGACATACAATAACAAGAATACAATAAAGAAATAAATGAAAGAAAAAACAAATCAATAAATACGTCAATGATTTGCATAGAAATTCACAATACCGGACAGGAAGCTGTGAATGATAAACAAAGTTAAATCACAAACCAATAATATGTGAATTGGTCAATTTAAAGAAGCATTGGTATTCCTTAAAGAGATCTGAAAACAAAATATAACAACGTACATGAAGTGAAATCTTTAGAAAAGCAAAATGATTGGGCAATTTATGTTCTGAAACTGATTGAAGACAAGGAGGCCATAAGTAGGAATTTAAAGTCTGGAAACTATGAATGACAGTTAAGGAAATCACCGAAAATGTTAGGAAGCACTAATCATTATCGATCAACTATAAAAGCAAACAGAGATGACATTTGCCAAAACTAGTATGAAACCCTAGCCTTACCTAACAGAACCAGTGTGATTTCTATCAAAGTCCTACAGCTCTTTAGATGCATATTTGTTTAATGGTCACGTAGAAAACCCCATATTTCTAAGTTCTTTCCCTTTCTTACCCCTTTCACACAAATCAGTAATTTCTATTGAGGGCTATAGATGTTGTTATTGCTGCATGTCAAGATCCCCTCCATAGGTCTAAATTTGTCCCCTTTCTTGGCCCTTCTACACAAATCCACGCCCCTCAGCAGTGCAAAGTATCAACCACAAGCAAACTAACAAGATACAATAAGAGATCGACATTCCTCAAAACCTATATTGTCATATCCAGAGTAGTCCACCACCACTGGTACTGCTAGCCAATTAACAAGAAATAGAACAAGAGACTGATATTTCTCAAAACGGTCTATAGCCATATCTAGATGTACTCTATGAGAACCGGTACATACCTTTGCTATTCATAGCAAATATGGAACACAAGGCCTGTTGCTGCAGATACTATTCATTTCAACAGCTAGCAAGTTTGCATCCCAGGGTACTGTAAAAAACTGAGCCTCATTAGACCACTAACTGCCAATATTTTCTACGAACTCCAACCTCCTTTCTGCAGCAGGGAAAGAAGCCTATCACACTTGACCAACTCCATATAAATCGAACTTTTATGTAATTCCACAACGATAGTCCGACAAGCGAGTTCCAAGGTTTTAAAACCAGGTATCAGTTGTGGTATCTACCCGGACCAACCCAAGTCAACTCGACCGAGTTGACTCGGTATCGGCCAGTTCAACCATTTTTTTGAAAGATATAATAACAACAAAAAAATCAGAACCCAACCGATACGACTCGGTCTTAATAGCCAATACGGGGTTGACTTGGCCGATATGGATAGGTACAATTTGGTATCGGCTGATATGGATATGGAACCGGTTTCGGGGCAGGTATCGGCACGGTTTAGCCCAGAAGAACTGAGTTGTACCGGCCAATATGACTCGGTGTCGGCCGAGATTTCAAACCATGGCGAGGTCTAGTCAAAAGTGAAAAAGAAAATATCAAAACCATGAAAAGCCTTTTCACTTTCAGGTATTCCCACGTATGTAAGGTAACAGGAAAAAATTTCTACATTGTAAATGGTACACGATGCAGAGATATAACAAACTCTGAGAAAATCTATAATAGTTTGCAGCAATCTATGCACAGATCATTACTTGGTGGAGGCATGACCTTCTTAAAAGCATGCCGACTTCCACCTAAATGATCAAAGTGATAGCTATATAGTTACTAGTTATTATTCTTGGCCCAGAGGAACCTTCAGATCTCCTCAACAGCATTTATGATTTTGTTTGGGACCTGTGCAACCAACATATAAACTGGCATTACAGATAGACTAGATTTGTCATGGCAAAGCAACCTTCGAACGGAAGATTCGAAACTTTCCAATTCATCATACAATCTCTAATCCTATCCATGAATGGATTGAAAGCAGCTCATCTGAGTCATGCTACACTTAAATTTTTTTCTACCTCCCCTCACAAATCTTTCCATGAAGATTTGAAACAAGACCTCAAATATGAGTCTCAGGTAAACCTTAAGCCCAAATCTTAAAGTATCAATCTTTTCACTCCGGAAACCAAATTATGCAAAATTTGCATTAATACATATTCACATAAAATTGATTTAACTTCCTATAACGACACCAGGTTCTGAAAAGTAAGCCATGTGTGATCCATCAAGGCTGAAAATTTTATTCAACTTATTCCCAATCAAAATGTCGGTCGAAATTACCAACATATGTCGGTATTTGGAGGCTCCGACATAAAAAAAGTATGAATTGTCGACATTACAATTTGTCGGTCAACATTGTCGGTGGATGTCGACAAATGTCGGTGCTATCGGTGAAAAGAACCTGTGACTGTACAATTATTTCATTTGTCGGGCTATTTATCGGTGACATCACTGACATTTGTCGGTTTGTCGGTGGATTTCGATGGAAAAGCTGGGATTCCCAGCTGTTGCTCTTCCTTTGTGAATAAAATATAAATTTTTGGATTGGTAGCATTGTATGAATTGTATGTTTGCTTGTATTAATAGTTTGCAGATGTATGCTTGTATTTTGTATGGCACTTGAGCATTCTAGTACTATATTTGTACTTTGTACTTTGTAGTTTGTACAACTATTCTACAATCATTGTTTATTCTATGGTTATGGATTCTACTTTCAGTTTCAACCTTTGAGTGGCTTTGAGATTTTGTATAACATTATACTTTGTAATTCATTAAGTGGTTTAAAATTTTAAATATGAATCTAAAGTTCTAGATAAGTAGATATGCATATTTATGTCACAGAAAGGTTATCCTGAAGTTTTGTTGAAATATTCTATTTTTTTCATATCAAACAAACAAAATCGAAATCTGACCGAAAAACGACAAATTTCCATCGAAAAACATCGAAATTTGACCGAAATACGAAATATTTCCACCGAAATTTGTTTTTCCATTTTACAATTTTTTCACCGACAAATTACCGAAAAACAAAAATTTCCTTTTTTTGGCCGACCGACATGGACACCGAAAACGACATTTAAAACCTTGTTCCCAATCAAAAACCAGTTGTCTAAATTGAGCCAATTTCTAGCAAAGCAACTTAGGACATGAAAGGGGCCTACTGCGTAACCTTGCAAACCAACTAGCAAGAAGAAAATCCTCCCTTATTTGCTACACTGTTTGATCTCAAGCAACTTAGAAAAGTTAAGAACAAGAGAACAAGCCAACCACGATATAGGGACAAACATTCGTCTCTATGTCACAGATTATGACCCGAAAGACTAAACGGAAACATGGTTGTGATAGCAAGTCCCATCTATCAAAATGTCAAAATATCTATAACTCTTAATGCTTCATAGAACCCCCTTAGTTTGATACCAAGTTACCAACAACAACCCAAGGTTTGAAATTTCGATTTAGACCAATATTATCATACTGCATAATATGAAAAAATTGCGTGGGAATATTTCGACATTGTGAAAATATAGAAATGATAGAAATATCAATAAGATGATTGAATCTTTTAACGAAACTCTTGACAATCATAAATCAAGTATAGATACATATTGTGGAATGTTTAAATCATATTTCTACACTATCAAAGGGTTAGGAGGTCAATTTAGTATGTATTTCTATGCATATTGTATAGATACATAACGTTCTAAGATCTACAACATATCCAAAGTTCGAGTGATTGCATCAATATTAAGATCTGAATTTTTTTTTCCCCAGGAATTTCCATAATTTCAAAAGGCAAATTTGATGAATTCAGTTATATAACCCCAAATCCATTGTAATAATATAAAATCTTGAATAACATCATATTAACTAAACAATTAGAAATGAATTAATTGAAACGAATCTAAGATTTACCATATTCGAAAGTTTCAAAAATGTACACTTCAATCTGATCGAACAAACGTTTGAATGAACTTTTCGTTGAATTGTTCTCCCCAGGTTGGTGCTGGATGGTAGAACACACACCTCAAAACCAATTTTTTTAAAAAATCACACCGGAGAAGTCGAATGATCTACTTAGAGGGTTTAAAGTTTAGGGTCTAGAATTTAAGAGTTTAGGAGTTAAGGTTCAAAATTTCGGAAAATTTTGAAAATTTAGATAAATTTTGGAATATTTCTATCCTCCACATTTCATTTCGAGGGTCGCAAAAATGAAAATATTTCGAGAAACTTCGAGAAATTTTGAACCATGCAACTACCCCACATCACATTTGACTTGGTATTAAAGCCACATGAAACACATTTTGCAACAAAGAGTTCCATTAGCCATTGACCTAGTATAGTATTCTATGTATCTATATGAATACATATATATCTATCTAGTTAATTTGATGTAGGATCGTGCCATGCTAGATTTTTTGTAGGCTGAAGTATTGGTGACGAAGGGACACCTTGAAAATTTGCACATGTACAATGGATCAAGGCAACACTGCTCAATAGAAGTTCAAGACTTCAAGTTGCAACCACATAACAAGAGAAGCCATGTCAATTTGTTGACTCAAAATTAGGAAGAGAATCAATATTTACCTAAAGGATTTGAAATAATAAATACTTGAAGAGCCAAACCTTCTTTAGAAAGAAAAATACATCAAACCTGAAGATCTGCTATCAGAAGAGACGCATACACTTTCAAATAAAATACACGTCAAAGGGTCCAACCTAAAGATCAGTTTATATTACCTAAATATGAGTACAAAAATTAAATAAAGGAAGGATCAATTGCTGTGATTCTTCAAGTTTTACAAGAATTTGAACTAAAATGATCCAGAACAATATCTTACTCGATACCAAGGTTTGAAGTATTGTATCGCATCTGAAGGTTTACACGATATGTACTGGCACATTATATGCAAGAGTGGTCAATAGTAATTGTGTTTTTAGCAAGAAATAGTGTATTCGAAACGTTTATGGTCTTTATATGTCGTAAGAACCAACCAAAGCATGTAATCATCTCAAACCAACCTATTTCTTTAAGAAGATCGGTCTAACTCACCCACGTGTCAAAATCAATTCTTGTCCAAGTCAAATTGACCGGGATTGGAGCTACAGTGCCAACCAGTGTTTTAAAAAACTCGCCCCAAGGTACGCCCGGGGCGGCTCCAGCTGGGGCTTTTTTCCCATGGGGCTTACGTCCGAACCACTGGGGCGTACGCCCGGGCACGCCTTTTACGCCCCAATGGCCTGGGCTTACGCTCCATTGGAGTTTGTTTGCATAGTTGAAAAAATATGATTTGATTACTACCGTGTGATCTTTTATATGTGTCTTAATCTCTTGGATGACGATTATGATATTTTGGGAACTAACGTTGTTTTAAATTGGTTCTATACCACGTATGGAATGGTAGAATCTATGGAATATAAACATTGATCGTTTGAATTTTGGTTAGAAACTTATAATTAGATCTTAAATGATATTGAAAGACAATGACAAGTTCATTTTTATTATCATTTTTTATATATTTGTGATTTATCAACCATGTTTGTAGGCTTAAATGCTTTGTTTAATAACTTTGCTCATAGTTTTTTTTGTTTTTTTTTTGTTTTTAATCTATTCACTTTTTTATATAATATTATTTATTTCTATATATTTTTTTAAATTAAAAAAAAAAAAATTCATTGGGCTTACGTCCCACGCCCTGAGGCTTACGCCTCTCCCCACAGCAGGCAAAATGCCCCGCCATACGCCCCTGCCTCTAAAAACACTGGTGCCAACATCAATAAGGCACATAAAAAACCTATCACTTACCAGATTCAAAATGTGAAGATATTTTTCAACCTCGGGGGTCGCCTGCATTAATCTATTGGTGAAACCAATCATGTCAACATCAAATACCAGTCAAAAAATAGACCAAAGGTACCAATATTGGATTGGAAATATACTTTGCATTAATATCATGTTTAATAATATATATATGCTAAAAGTTGACTGAATTTATGATGATTTCATAGGGAAAGAGTAGACCCATGAATTCAGAAGTAAATCCATATACCCACAAATTGATTGAACACGAATTTAAGCTGTCATCAGTGCTAGGCATTACCATGCACAAAGCATTAGCAAACTATGTATGTTATGATCTTGAGCTGTTTAATCCAGTTATATGTGATTGCCGATATAACAATGTGCTAGCAAGGATGATATTTCGGGATCAAAGATCATTGAAGGACCTGGGAAACAAGCCACCGAAGGGACTGGTCCCTCCATGTCATATAGTAGGGAATGTAGTACATAAGGTTTGATCAACAGACCAAGTCGTAAAGAACGTAGTACATAAGGTTTGATCAACAGACTAAGTCGTAGAGAACGAGTACATAAGGTTTGACCAACAGACCAAGTCGATGACTTGCACTATTGAGCTTCAGTATTCAAAGTGAACATTACACTTTTAATAAATAATTCATAACCAACTTAAGAACTTTGGGGCAAATTATGGTAATCAATAATACGTTTCTCCACAACTATTGGAACTCTCAAGATATGTCCATGTTTCTCAAACCAGCTGCACAAAGGAGGGCGCATAATGGGTGGCTTGTCTAAATTGGTCCGGGTTCTAAATCTACACCTATACCAAATAGACTCGGCCGATACGTACCAGTTTTAGACTGGATGAGGCATGTTACGGCCGCCGATACTGGTTTGGCCTTGGTATCGGTGAGACCGGTATGTACTGGTCAGTATAGGCTAGGTCAGTCCAATCTCGATCGATATGTCCAAGTCATATCGGTTGGGACCTATTTTATTTTATTTTATTTTTTTATAAAGGCCTAAATCGAAATCAAGCCGAACCAGCCAGTACCGAGTCAACTCGGATGAGTTGACTTGGTTTTGGCCTGACTGATACCGAGGATATATCAAGTTTTGAAACCTTGGACTTGGTCCTCAATCAGGCGCCATGGGGGTTCAGTTACTATTGTGGACCCTCAGGTGCCAGTTTTGGTGGCATCATTGCCAAATCGTCTACAAGCTCATTCAGTGCATTTTGACCTACATACATTCTAAAGATGGAGCATTCTCAACAATTATGCCGGAGTGTCCCAAGTCCCAACAGCACCTTAAAACAACTGTAAGCTAGAAAAAGACATGGAATTGTTTGGTTTCATTTTAATATTAGCCTAAGAACACGAAATAATATCGATGCAATATGGTAGTCAACTTATTGGTAGCCAAGCAATCTATAACTCCAATATGATACATCAAAGCTTGTTCAATACGAAAAGGATCGGTGTAGACACGATTATTTAAATCTTGCTCATTCAATTTGATCATCACAAAGGATATGCCTACAACACCTTTACAAGATTTAACTAGCTAATTAGAGGATTTATTGCTTGTTGATACTTATGGCATTCATGATAAAGCTTCATAAAACAAAACATCATACCAAAGAGCATCATATCAGGCAGCACTACCCAGTCCAAAGATGAGGAACAAAGCATATAACATCAATTGAGTACAGTGTTAGAGATAGGCGAAAAGGGGACGACATATGATGGAGATATCAGCTTACTTTGGCAGGTTACATCACCTGCTGATTGTTGAATGAATAACATTGAAGTAAACTTAAAAATGACAATAACTTTATGCAGAATGAAAACAAATGGTATAAACTCTACTTAGATCATTCCAAATAATAGTTTAGGACCTGGCATTTGAGGTGGTGATGAATCTGATGATACAAGTTACGGAGGTAATAACATTCATTACTTAAGTTGTAACATGCAAAGTACATGGTGTCATTTATATGCTAGATAATCGGTAGCCATATTAAAAGTACACAATGATTTAATAAGTCAGCTAGAAGTATCCTACTAATATATACTTGATTTTCGAAAACAGAGATTTGGAAGCTTCTTGGAATGAGTATCCTTTCTCTATAATATTGTTCCCCTTTCAAAATTCCCTCTACACTTACAAGTGGATCATGATGGTGTGGCATCATGCATAATTATAGCTGAATCCCATTGAGTATCATTTTGGAGTTTCCACCCCAGACGTTACTAGAATTGATACTAGTTCAATTAGACTATGTCTCCATTATGCAAGATGGGTTTACTCTAATTGTCTCTATTAAGCATGATGCAAAAACTCGACTCAAAAGTAACTCGGAAAACTCGAAAAACAAACCTACTCAATCTGACCCGATATATATATAGTATAGAGAATGATTCCATGAAGATAGATAGAATTATGATTATGCGATGATTTAGATCCATTGGACTCTTCATCTAGATCAAAACAACTCCTAACTTGCAAAAAAGGGACTGGTATAGCTCAATACAAATGCTTAACTAGTATGCATGTACACTAGCGTGTGTGTGTGTGTGTGTCTAGGAGTCGGATCAAGATGAATAAGACAATTTTGATAACAGATGTGGTCGAATTTGAACTAAGTTAGGTTGGGTCCATGGTTCAGGATATAAATGGTTAATAGCCTTATAGGGAGTAGCGGAAGGAGGATTTTTACTTAGCAGGTTTATACACATGATAATTTAATTTAAAAGGGAGGTGGCATAGGGCTTATGCAATCAGGGCTAACGTTCATGGGTCATGTGCTTACCGCCGGTAGTTGCAAGGGGCAAGAAGGACGGTGGTTGCGGACTGGTGTCAGACTACTAGATAGGTAGCAACGACTCCAAAGATCTGGCATGGGCGGTGACGATCCCGAAACAGCAAGCAATGGCTCTTGGTGAAGCGTCGAGTCGACGATCACCTTCCTCGTCAGTGTTGCACCAACGATGTCGTCGAAAACATCTTCATACTCAACCCCAATCACTTCTTCCTCGGCAGCCGGTATTGGTCATGATTTTACCAACCAAGTGAGCATCCATCCCTCCAACTATTCTTTTTTCATTATTCTTATTTCTTGCCAAATCTTAAGAATTATCCATCTGGCATGTGCCTTTAGTGACTCGATCGAGTCGATCAAGTTGAGAAACTCGACTTGGCTCCGTCGAGTTACACGTGTTACTTGGACTAACTAAATGAAACCGAGGCTTTGGGTGAGTCAACCTAAGACACGATCAAATCGGGTTGCCAAGTTTTCAAACCATGATATTAAGTTCTCTTCCAAAGATAGAGAAGCAATTCTTCAATTTATAGAGAGGATTATGCTCCTATTTCATCGGTATACCACAGATATCAGGCCGATCCCATTATCAACATGTTCAGATTGACATCATTAGCAAAAATAGGAGTGTAGTCCATGAATAATGGCTATAAAAAAGCTAACATATAAATGCCAAATTTCATGCAATGTAATTTCACATATATATATATATATATATATATATATATATATATATATATATATATATATATGAGGGCTGTTACAGTGAGCTGTGGGCTGCCGAGAGGGAAAGTGAGCTACGGGTATTTTGACCCCCCAAGAAGTTATGGAATTTGATGAAATTTGGTGAGGTTGTTACCTATGATAAGATGATCATCCTGACCAATTTTCATCAAATTCCAAAACTTCTAGGAGGGTCAAATGGTCGAAGCAATTTTAACGGAGACTGCGGACGGTAGAAATTGCTTCTACCATTTGACCCCCTAGAAGTTTTGGAATTTGATGAAAACTGGTGAGGATGATCATCTTATCCTAGGCAACAACCTCACCAAATTTTATCAAATTCCATAACTTCTTGGGGGGTCAAAATACCCGCAGCTCACTTTCCCCCCCGACAGCCCACAGCTCACTGTAACAGCCCTCTCTCTCTCTCTCTCTCTCTCTCTCTCTATATATATATATATATATATATATATATATATATATATATATATATATATATACATGTTTGACTATCCATTTTTACATAGAAAGATAAACACTAGATACTACATAAAATGTAAACCATAACCATCAAGGCTTGTCCTATCTCTTTAAAGATGGCTTTATGAATCCATCTTCTCTGATCTTTTCTATTTAGGGTTAGCTTTATTGTCACTGCAAGCTTTTACATAAATTTTCTAGTAACTTGCATCCATATTATTATAATTGGTCCCCTCCTCTCTCTTGATCCCTCCACGATAAAGTAAAACCATCTCATTAACCAAGTCGCCTTTGCTCTCTATTATACATGTCCATCACGTCTTAATCTGCTCTCCATCGTTTTGGTCTCAATTAGCGCAATTCCAACACTTCCTATAACATATTCATTTTTCAATCTTTTTCTTCTAGGTTTTCCCACATATCTCAATATCTCCATCTTTGTCACACACATTTTGTGTGGTCAGTCATTTTTTGGTCCAAAATTTTGAACCACAACATTTCTAAATGTTGATTGTCTTGTTAATGTCACGTGAAATTTACCATAAGTCTCTAAGCAATTGTCGATTGAGCGAGACTCATGAAGCCCCTCTCCATTGCACCAACGGAACTCAAATTATATTGACAAATCAACATCTATCTCTTCATTATTCGGTATAATAGATCTCAGATACTAAAAAGGTCACATTATGGTATTTTTTGTTGATCGACTTTGAGTAAGCCTTCAGCATCCCTACTACTTTTCTCAAGATTGCATTTCATGTACAGTGTCATAGTTCTACTAATCTCCAAACCCCTATCTTCCAAAACTTTCCTTCACGATTCACATTTAGTATTCAACCTTATCATCTGATAAAGTAAGGGAAACTGACCCCAATCAACCCCACTTCGGGCGCATGCTATCGTATGCAAGGAACAAACAAAATACTGAAACACCAATCGAATACAACAACCAGAGAATTGAATGCAAGGAAAATGTCCACTGATGACAAGGAATGGCATCTAAAGAAACATACAACGATACAGAAACACTCACGGGTCCGTAGCTGAGGGGGCTCACTCCATACTGCACCTCCCCACCTGGGGCGCCATGGTAATACGAAGGCGGCTGTGCGGCCGGGGTGGCAGCTGCCGCCGTAGGGTACGAGTACGGCAGCCCTTGGTACCCCTCGTACCCGCTGTGCGGGGCGAAAGGATGATGGAGGTATGGATCGACGCCCGGCGGCCGGAGAAAGGCGGCATCGGTGGGGGCGACGGAAGTCACAGGGTTGTCATGGTTCAGAACGGGATCCGGGTTAGGGTTAGGGTAGTAGGGGTAAGAGGGGGGGTATGTTTGGGGGATGGTTTGCTGCTGCTGGTGCGAGCCAAAGTGGTGGTGCTGCAGCGGCGCCGGAGCACTGTAGAGGTGGGGATCGGTCGTCGGAGCACCGTAGTAATGGGGTTCGGCTGCCTTGTACTCCATCGGATGGCACCAACGGAGTTCTCCCCTGATGAGTTGGTTTTGGGTGCAGAAATGGTGATGGGTAAGAGGCAAAAAGGGGTAATATGTGATAGGTCCCTCTAATGGATCGATTTTAGTGGTAAAGACGGACCAAATAGGAATTTAGTTTTAAGTCCTTCCTCTTGGCAAGTGTCCCTTTTACCCTTACATGTAGGGGTACAAGGATTACCCCACGCGCAACTGTACATGGAAGCACCAATACCCATTCACTGTAGCAAAAAAAGTAACAATATACACAAATTATTTTTCTTTTTCCTAAAGAAAAATTTAGTGAAATCACTGTAGTAAAAAATTTATTAAATCTTGCTGATTTTTTTTTTGGCTACAGTGAAATCACAGTAGCTGAGACTGAAATCGTTGTAGCAAAAGAGTAAGAATTTGCACATATTGAGTAAGAATCTTGTTGAGTAACAATCTGTGCATATTGTTACTCTTTTACTATAGTGAAATCACAGAAACTTTTTTGTTTTTGATAAATCTCGTTAAGAAAAAAAAATTGCTACAATGAAATCACTGTAGCAAAAGAATAACAATCTTTACAAATTGAGTAACAATCTTTGTAGAGTAATAATCTACGCACATTGTTACTCTTTTGTTACAGTGAAATCACTGTAGCAGTTTGTTTTTTTCGTGAAATCGCGTCCCTTTTTTTGTGCTACAGTAAGATCATTGTAGTAAATCCATAGATTAAGTGTTGTACCGACAAGAAAGGAGGGGCATGCTCTAAAGAGCAGTTTGGCCATTTAAAAGGGATACAAGTCACGTGTGGAACTTGTAGCTAGGAATGGCAATGGGGCGGGTTTGGGAATTGACTTTTATGATTTTTGAATAGGCCCACCCCTTTTACAATAGGAATTTAAAACCTAAACCTGACCCATTGCCATCCCTAGTTGTCGCTGCATCCCTTTTGGGAGGGGCCTTGTGCAACACCATCTTGTTGGTTGTCGTTCCCCCTAAACCGATCTCTTGTCAGGGAATGTTCATTAAATCTCCCAAAGAAAAATAATGAAAAACAATTGATGAGAATCCATTTCCCATACGATTCCAAAAATACCTATGAAATAGATTCCCCATCTGTTCCACAACTAGTTTCCTAATATAAATGGCTATATTTTCTTTTCAATCTAATAGAAATATTTTTTCCATCTATATAACATGTAAGGGCAATTCAGGTTATTTACAACTTTATCATCCTCAAAATTGCACAGAGACAATTTATCCAAGACAAGTTAATAACTTCCATAGGAAATGGGAAATAAGCTGCCAGCCTATTTCGGCGAAATGAATAGCCACCCATTTGAAGCCCTTAAGAGTTTTAGAATGTGCGGCACAAAAAATCAGCACATTCTAAAACTCCTAGGACATCAAATGTTTGAAGTTTTATTGAACGTCCGTTGTAACCGTTAGTCTAAAATATAACATTTGATGCCCCTAAAAGTTTTAAAATGAGCTGACTATTTGTGGGTGTTCAATCTAAGATAAGGTACTTATGCTCACAAAAAAACAGCACATTCTAAGACTCCTAGGGGCATCAAATGGGCAACTGCTTATTTTGTCTAAATAGGCCGCCAGCCTATACCCCGTATTATACTAGTGCATGCCCGTGCCTGTCGCCACTGTAGCGGGCCGCCTTTGGCGATAACACATATGTCGGCACTGCAACCGGCCGTCCTTCGGTGGCAACACACCTGAACGTCTTCGGCAACAAAACACTTTCGACAACACTTGCATTCATAGGGAAACCCATTTTCTCACGCCGTGCCGATTGACACGAAGAGGGCGCCTTCGGCGCAACCAACTCCCCCTATATTTGATCAATGATAGCTGTCTCTATTCGAACGGATTTCTTGAGATTGACCCGATGGTTTGGGGCGGCCGAAATTTCAACAGACGGGTTTATAGCCATTGATGCGAACAATGATCATGGGATGAGTGGTCAGGTTTAGTGCAGTTTAAATGAATCGGGATTTTAGAGGTTTAGTACTGTTTAAATGGTTACGGAGGGAGTTGGTTGACGGGGAAATAGAGATCGTGCGTTGGTTTTTGAACGAATATTGGACGGGGAAATAGAGATCGTGTGTTGGTTTTTGAACAAATATTGGACGGGGAAATAGAGATCGTGTGTTGGTTTTTGAACGAATGGACGGAGAAATAGAGATCGTGCGTTGATTTTTGAACAAATGCTTAGATCTATTCGGTTCATTTTTGTCCAGTCAGCTTGTCCTAGTCAGCTTCCGTTTTGTCTAGTCAGCACAAAACCGACGTGCCATGTAATATATATATATATATATATATATATATATATATATATATATATATATATATATATATATATATATATATATATATATATATATATATATATATATATATATATATATATATATATATATGGGGAGGAATACTCTTACTCATGGCCTCTTACTCATATAGTTACCTATGATCCGGGTCGTCCATTAGATCCCGACGTACGGTTCAGATTAGATAGGGAGTTAAAACAATGATGTTCGCATTAAATGCGGGCTTTTAATCCGGGCTTTTAATAAGGGCATTTAATGCGGACATCATTTCTTTAACTCTCCATCTAATCCGAACCGTACATCGGGATCTAATGGACGGCCCAGATCATAGGTAACTATATGAGTAAGAGGCCATGAGTAAGAGTATCCCTCCCCTATATATATATATATATATATATATATATATATATATACACACACACACACACACACACACACACACACACACACACACACACACACACACACACACACACACACACTAGTGAAAACCCCGTGCCCAAGGACACGCAAAAGATTTTAAAGATGGTGATGAAATTTCGAGCCGATGACAATATTTTGAAGAAGGTGATTATTTTAAGTATGACAACAATATTTTGAGGGAAGTAAACACACTCTCTCTCTCATATTTAAAAAAAAAGAGATTCTGTGACATTTCACGACATTTAGTTCCTTCCCTTTAACCCAACAATAACCCAAGGAAGCTAACAGCGTGAACCTGATCCAAAATACAAAACCACGATTTTTCTTCTATATAGATTACAATATAACAGTAAATTTAGATTATTCAAAATAACTTCAAACAATACATCAGTTGGATTCGACAACTCAAGTGCAAGAAGACGTAGTCCCCACCTTCCTCTGTATGGGTTGATTTTAACCAGACTCTCGATCAAATTCCCAATAGAGACTTTTCCCGTCCAATCCTCATCAATAGAAACTGGTTTCGGAAATGTTTCACTAACATGTGCAGGAACCTCCATTGAAAGTAACATAGCTTTCACAAAACACAGACCTTGTAGAACACACACATGTAATGGAACAACCAAGCACCTACCAGAGGGTTCAGAGAACTCAGTCTTTTGGGATTCATCTGGATATGTCAATGGCCCTGATGGAAGCTAATTAGAATGTCACAGTACATAGATCTTATTTTCAAATCAAACACCTCAAAGCAGATCAATATGAAGCACCAACATTCTGGAAGAGAACATTACAACATAAAATGAGTGGGTTGTCTAGCTTTCCTGAAAAAAGTATAATTTTTTGATGTTACCATGACTTGCAGTTAAAATGACTGCTCTTGGGAGGAGCAGGCCCTATGCCTTGCTTTGCCCCTGTACAAAGAAATACACATTAGATTATGATTATTCTTGCAACCAATCAAAAGGAAGGGAGCCATCTTCTATTTTTTTTCTTTCATCATGTTGTATGCAGAACTATAATGCCTAACATAAGTAGATGTAACATACGTAACTGCACAATTTAAGCTTCATACACAAATTAAATCACACTGATGCAAAGTTAAAAAAAAGGTGTCTTCCCATGTAAAATCAGCAAAATCTGGTTTGATTCATAGGCAAAATCAGCCTTTCGGGCAATGGCCCTACTTCGGGCTCGGAGTATTCATAGGCAAAAATCAATAAAATCATGAAAATTCGTCAAGTCAAAAAAATTTCAGCAAAACATTAATTCTATTTGGATCTTATGCCAAAAAAATTTCAGTAAAACATTAATTTGTCAAGTCGGAAAAATTATAAGTGTTGGATTTGAATAAAGATCTCACCTCGGATTGGTGTGGGTAACTATTGAGACCAGTAAAACTGCAGAAAAAGACTGTTAAAATCAGCATTGGTTTTGCAATGTTTACAAAACCCTGCGAAAATTCAAGAGATGAAACATTGATTTTGCATAGTTTGCAAAATCAGATTTGTGTTTGCAAACCTTTTCAAACAAAAAAAAGCCTTGGATCATTGCTTTGTCTTAAGTAATGTGCTGCAATGAAAGAACCTGATCTTAATAGATCAGAAAAATCTAATATTAAAAAACAAAGGTTTTAAAATCAGAAGACCAATGCAAAACAATTGCAAACAAAAAGAAATAAAAGAGTCGAAAGAAATATAAAAATTAGCATTGATGAGTTGGAAAAAAAACAATGATGAGTTCTTTTAAAAGAAAAACCGATAAATTTAGATTCGATGATCATCTCCCTACAAAAATTCAAGAAGGATTGGTTTTGCATAGTTTTCAAAATCAGGTTTTTTGTTTGCAAACCTTTGCAAACAAAAAGAAACCTCGGATCTTCGCTTTGGTTCAAACAATGTGATGCAATGAAAATAAATGATCTTAAAAGAGAAGAAAAATCTTATCTTAAAAATCTGATTTTAAAATCTGATTTTAAAAATTTGATCTTAAAAAGAAGCTAGTGGAGGAGAGATAGGAGTCAGTTGGAGATGCTCTTAGTAGGTCGATTGTTTAGGCCTATCTAACAGTATTTTGCATAAACCTCCCTAAAATTTTATTAACTTTTGATTCGGCCATTTAATAAAAAAACCCGCATGATTACATTATGATATTACATAAAACCCGCAAGAGAGTTTTAAAGAGATGAAGGATTGGTTTTGCATAGTTTTCAAAATCAGATTTTTGTTTGCAAACATTTGCAAACAAAAAGAAACAACGGATCATCGCTTTGGTTCAAACAATGTGATGCAATGAAAATACATGATCTTAAAAGAGAAGAAAAATCTTATCTTAAAAATCTGATTTTAAAAATCTGATCTTAAAAAGAAGCTAGTGGAGGAGAGATATGAGTCTTGGATCTTAAAATCTGATTTAAAAATCTGATTTTAAAAATCAGATTTGTGTTTGCAAACCTTTGCAAACAAAAAGATCGAAGCCTTGGATCATTGCTTTGTCTAAAGCAATGTACTGCAATGAAAGAACCTGATCTTAATAGAGAAAAAAAATCGGAATCAGAAAAATCTGATATTAAAAATCTGATTTTAAAATAAGAAGACCAATGCAAAACAATTGCAAAAAAAAGAGTCGAAAGAAATATAAAAATTAACATTGATGAGTTGGAAAAAAAACAATGATGAGTTCTTTTAAAAAGAAAAACTGATGAATTTCGATTCAATGATCATCTCCCTACAAAAATTCAAGAGATGAAGGATTGGTTTTGCATAGTTTTCAAAACCAGATTTTTATTTGCAAACCTTTGCAAACAAAAAGAAATCTCGAATCATCGCTTTGGTTCAAATAATGTGATGCAATGAAAATACATGATCTTAAAAGAGAAAAATCTTATTTTAAAAATCTGATCTTAAAAAGAAGCTAGTGGACGAGAGATAGGAGTCGGTTGGAGATGCTCTTAGTAGGTCAATGGATGCAAGGTAGAAAATTCAATGAAGTCTCAAAGTATCTTTTATACACCTCAAATAAAACCAAAAAACCACAAACGCTAAAAGCCAAGACACCGACAATATATTTTTGCACAGACAAAGAATAACTCACCTCGGATTGGTCGGCGCCTTAGTGGTGTATAAGCGCTGTGCTCCGATGATTTTTGTAAGCTTGGTTCTTTTCTATGAAAAAACCAAAAAAAAAACAGAGGATCAAAATAGTATTGAAGCAATCTCACCATTGCTAATGTGGCATGACGCTGAACACTTAGCTACTAATATAACCATGACTTACTACGGTCCGTGCCATCAAACATATTCCAGAAAGAAAAAACAGGCTTATGGAATTAATATTCAATGAAAGTCTAACATATATATGAAGCTGATATACGTCTTTTTTATTTCTTTATTAACATAACATCATAATACTCATTCCTCGATTCAAGTGTACCATTAACAAAATAAAGCTGACCTTAAATATAAAAAAAATCTCTAGCTAAATAAGGAGCATAATAAGCTTGACAAATAGAGTTGACCTTAAATATAAAAGAAATCTCTGGCTAAATGAGGAGCATAATAAGTTTGACACATGATATAGATATGTTCACAAAAACTAAAATATCATGGATGCATACTAAAATTAGACTCTCATCGTCGAAGACGTGCTCTCTACAGCCTCAACACCTGCAGCCTGTCATCGTCGACACTCCTGTCGTCGTCACCACTCCTCCTGTCGTCGTCGCCACTTCTCCTGTCGTCGCTGCCTTATCTGTAACCGTAACCGATAACGTTGAACAGCCTGGCGCTCTCTCCAAACTGCCGATCTCGTATCATGTTTTGCTCTTCAATATGACGCTCTAAGACACAATGAACCTTTCTTTCTGAAATGCATGATCAATATAATCAAATCTATGCATTTGTAAAATTATAAATACAATTTTAAAATTTTCTTTCGAAAACACATACGATTCAGTTCCATCTCAATCCATGCTCTTCTAATTAAGAGATTCATATTATGGGTGCTTAACCTGAGCCGCCAAGCCACGTCACCGCTGGTGCCCACCATACTCAGTCTGCCCATACGCGGCTATGTATAAGAAAGAACAATAAAGATGTAAATTTTAATATACTATAACATAATAATCGCACTCCAATATTATCACGATGTTTAATCACTACAATACAATACAACATATGCTAGATAATAAAAACCGTTATGATTTTTTCCAATCTTTTCAATACATTTTTATCTATAGATATTTTGAAACTACAAATCACTCCAGTACTGCAGTGATGCACTCGTCGCACATCCACATCCGTGTGTAGTGTAGTACATCCACATCCTTGGTACAGAAGCTATTTAAAAATAAAAAATATTCAGGTATTATTATTTAAAGATTTAACAAAATAATAATAAACAATAAATTATAGTCAGAGTGCTTACGAAAGTAACTAATCGGTCGCACATACCACACAGGTTATATAGGTCTCGTTGCACACATGACTCTGTGATCCAACGATAGAGAAGTATTAATTAATTTCAGATATTATAATAAATAGATCAACTGAGCATAGTATTTTTGTTTAAACATTTTATAGTAAATAATATATTTGACGGTGGTGCAAGATACTTACTTGGATATCTTATAACTATAATAGGACCTCAGGATAAACAATATTCGTTGTAGAACTGGGGCTATCATCGGGAAGTAGTATACTTATACGATCAAAATTTGTACACCTTGAAAGGGCCATATATAGTTGTCCATGACTAAACACAGGTGTACGTAGATCAACACCAACAATTTTTACTGATTGTCCTTGAGATTTGTTGATTGTCATCGCATATGCTAACCGTACTGGGAACTGACGTCTAGTCATGTGTATTGGCAATTCAGTCGATGACGGAGTTAAGGATATTCTTAGAATGAAGACCAAACTCCCAAATTTATCTCCTGATAGAATTTGAGCTTCAATTATACGTGATGCGCATCTTACAACCATTAGTCGCGTGCCGTTACAGAGACTGTCCTTCGGTGCAATATTCTGTAGTAAAAGTGTTGGACATCCAACTTTGAGTTCTAACTTGAACGGCGATAACCCTGATGGATTCAATGAATTTAAAAATTCATTGGGATATCGATTTGTAATCGTTTGATCATTTTCATCTTCTGATATCTTGTCTGCAGCAAAATAAGTTATAGGCTCCGCTGGAAACAGATCTAACGCAGCATTATTAATTGCGTTGACATCGTCATTCGTGCGGACAAAATTATTCGTTCTATTAAATAACTTGGGGTAACCGTACCCAACGCATGCAACTGCGGGTAAACCCTAGTTAGCAACTCAGAGAGGGTTCGAGACTTGTGCATTTCTGATGGAATTTGTAATATTTCTTCTGGATTTGTTCCGATCTAGAGTAATAAAAGATAATATCAATCATTTATTTCGTAAATATTTTAACTTTATAAATAAAGTAAATCGTTATTAAATGAAGTAATCTTACTTGTTGCAGAAATAATGCGAAAGCAACATTACTTGGATTCCCTTCATCCAAACACATATTGGAGTTCAAAGTTAAGACATGTACATGCTTCCAGAGTGAAGATCGTCTCAATGTTGCAGCAACAATTTCCTCGCGTATACCTTTCGATATAACTAGCAATATTTGTCGAAAATCTCCACCCAAAACAGTAGTTATACCTCCAAATGGTCTGGTATTGTCACATATATCCTGTAATGTACGATCGACTGCTTCAACGCAATACCTATGTTGCATAGGAACCTCATCCCATATTATTAATTTTTTTTCTCTTAGAAGCTCTGACTATAATGACTGTTTGCTAAATCCACAGAATGAATTATTCAAAACATCAAGTGGTATACAAAAAGTTGAATATGCAGTTCGTCCTCCAATCAGTAATAACGACGCGATACCAGACGATGCTACTGTAATAACAACATGGCCGAGGCTTCGACATTTCGTTGCTACTGTATTGTATAAAAAGGTTTTTCTGGTTCCCGCCCCTCCACTTAAGAAGAAAGTAGTACCTTTGTTTTCCAAAACCGATGAAAAGATAAGATTGAAAGCAGAACGATACGAGACATTTAGTCGATCAACATTTACTTGTGAATCAAGCTATTGTGCGTCATTTTGTAATTGATAATGATCGAATAATAGCTTATTACCAACTATTGTGCTCCAATTTCCAGTTGGTTGTGGCATTGATGGGAAGTCAGTTAAACTTTTGCCAAACTCTTGAAGCAGTCGATCAAGAAGATAGAGACCATAATCTTCAACCTGACTTTCACTTGGATTTTCTATCACAAATTTTTGACGTATTTTATGAGCAAGATTATCACAGATATGTACTGAAAATTTATTCCATAGAACATGTGGTTCTACCGGAGAGCACTGAGAGAGTATAACAGCAAAGAGTCTCCTTAATTGATACCCAGTATTCATAATTGAAGCCTCTTTAAGGCACTGAATCCATTCTTCATCATCTTCTAGAAGACCTCTCGCAACACATGTTGCTTTAAAAGTACTATGCAGGACATTGTTTACTGTGCGTAGATATTCGAAAGACTGTGGGCCTTTAACAATAGATAAAAGCAAACACATATAAAATCTCTCACCTGAGCTAGGGCTCACAAAGTACATCCTTCCAATTGCATATCCCCTTTTTCTTGGTGTCCAAAACTTATGTCTTTTATTCTATACGAAATATTGAGGAAATTCTTGATAGCTGAATGCGCGAGAAGATTCATTTGATGCACAACATTCAAAAAAAGCAGTCAAAGTTGAGTGTTGGGATTAAGCTCTAGAAACAATCGAATCCATCGATTCAGAAGGGTTATAGATGACACGATGCATTACAGGCAGATGTACTGCTAGTCGTTCAACTTTTGGAACTTCTTCATGTAAAGAATGGCCAAATAATCGCCAAGCAGCTTCCGATGGTTCAATATATCTCGCATCGAGATATTGTTGAATCTCATTGACTCCTCCTAGCATAATTATAGTACGGTCATGACCTTTGTAGATGTACTTGTGGATGTATTTAACACATCTAAGCCCTGCACATACCTATACATTAATATGGCAGTCAAACATTCTAGATAGGTATGGGTTGTATGGTACCACATCCCTGTTGTCAATTTCGTAACCGTTTGAGTTTGAAAAACTCCCATTATTAAGGCGACGGTAGACGGGATACCCATCCTGATCCATTGTTGTTTCTTCCGAGAAAGTTTGTGGATATCTTTTAGTGCAATATCCATTAACCATACAGGACGCATTTGGATTCCGAGAATCACACGGTCCATGTATCATGCACTTTTTGATAGTTTCAAATAAAGTTGGATCATCTTCAGGATTCGAAAATTCTGCGCACACTACTTTGTCTAATTGAGCACATGTTCGGATTTTTTCTGGACCTTGAAGAAATATTAGTGCATGCATATGTGGAAGCCCCCTTTTCTGAAATTCTATTGTGTAAACATGTGCAACTTTTTTGCCGAAAACCATACCTTCCTGTATCTCCTTCATCAGAGCTTTTCTCTTTAACTCGAATACACGGGCAATTAAATCATGATGATTAATTGCCTTTTCATGATGCAGCAAGGCAAATGTAATTTCGGGCCAGTTCGGATTGGCAGTTATAGTAAGGAAAATATCAGGGTGGTGATTATAGCGTGTGATGGCCATTGAATCTTGAAATAACTCAAATATATAACGTGGGCTTCCGATGTGTGTCGACGGTAGGATTATTCATTGACCAACTTGATCGGGGTGGAGACCTTCTGCAGCAACATCAGTTAGACCTTGGAAAAGTTCAGCGCAAAGTTTTGACTGGTTAAGCTTATACCATATCATTCGATTTTGCTCCGTAGCAGCCCAAGCATCTACAATAAACTCTTGGAATAATTTACATGCTCTTAAAATGGCTGAGTATTCGGTACGCCGTTCAAACAGACGATAACAATAATATTGGAGTTGAGTCAATCTTTCATTTGACGATATCCCACGAATAACATCCCACTGTTTTAGTTCGGGTTCCCATCCAAGATCACCATAAGGGAACAATAGCACATAATGTAGAGGCAAATAAGCTGGGTCACATTCACTAATTTGCATTAGCTCATTTCTCCCTTATAAATAAATAACAATATCCCGCATTGATATGATCTCGGTTCCGTCTCCTGGCAATATGACTGCTATCTCATCTGAAGTCGGCAAGTTGTAACGCCGCCCATCGATTGATGAACTATAGTGGAGGTATGCAGGTAAAGTTTGACCATCCTTCTCTAGACGATTTAAGATTTCATATGCTTGACGAAATTTGTCCGTGAAGGGATTATAGCGTAGAAGATTATCTTGAATGATTCTCAAGACATCACATCTAAGGTGAGGGTTCCTACGATTTCGAATATCCAATGCCGTATCAAGATCATAGATATACAGCTGGGAGTACGATGCCTCCTGACCGGGTTCTAGCAACAGGGCTCCCGTTCGATGTCGAAGCTCTCCATAGATCGTGAATGATCTAGGACCCCTTCCCGAAATTATCCTTGAATCAATCTGGACACCGAGACTTGTGAAAGCATTCGTTGCATTGTATTCTCGAGTATAACATCGAAATGATATTGAGAGATCATCATCACCTTCGTACAATGCTTCAAGCTGCAGTGGAAGCCTTGAAAGTAAAGGTAGACGAATTTTTCCTTCATGGCAGCATATACCGAATAGAGGATTCGTCAATGACGATCTAGTTAATCTTTCATCAATCCAGTGTAAAGCTGAACAATAAGGACATTCTATGTTCATCCTACCGAGAAAATGACGACCCTCTTGAACGTTAGGTGCCGGACCTCTTTGTAGCCTTAAATTTGGAATTTCCAATTCATCTTCAACGTAAACAGTTTCCTCATTAAACTGAGCAGAAATAAAAGTAGATGTGGTAGTTTGCATATCACTTTCCACGTTACTATGCTCAGCAGTCACTGGAATTGGGGACTCGTTGCAAATAACATAAAACAGTTTTCATATAAGTTAAATTTGTAAACAAAATTTATTTTAAATAACTTAAATAACTTACTGGTTATTTAATCTCGATGAAGATGTGTCTGCCACTGACAGTAATTTTGTTTCAAGATTTCGAACAGAAAGATTTGTTCGAGTTTGGGAGGTTGTTGCATATGTATATAAAAATGTTTCTTTTTCTTTCTCTCTCTTCGCGCACTTTGCGATTGTGAACGTCGAGATGGTATCATTTATTGCTGCATTTGAATTCCTTCTTTTTCTTTCTCTCTTCGTACATATTGTGCTATTGAACGGCGAGATGATATCATCTGTAGTTGTTCTTCTCTTACTTCTTTTTCTCTCCCTCTCTACGTGCACGTTGTGCTAATGACCGGCAAGAACTTTCTTCGACATTGGTACCTCTGTAAGGTGATCGCCTAATTGGACTATCATGATCGAATTCATTTCTGAATCATTTTCTAGATTCCGTGACAACAGAACTACTCAGGATTAAACATATTTCCCTACTAAAATGAGTACATGTTAAAAAACATATCAAGAGGATGAACATTTAAAACAACGTTCACATCTTACCGGTTTTTTTGAACTGAAGATGAGCCTGCCTCAGACAAAAACTCTGCTTCAAGGAATCGAACAGAAAGATTAGTTCGATTTTCAGAGTGCGATAATTGTGGTTCTTTTGTTTGCTTTTCCTTTTCTTTCGCTTCTTTCTCTCTCTCTCTCTCTCTTCGTGCACGTTGTGCTAATGAACGGCAAGATGGCGTTAAACCAACACTCTCTTCAATATTGATTTGTAAGCACGATAATCGCCTGATTGGGGTCTGACGGGAGGATATTGTTTTGGACCGATCTGGTGTGAACCCATTTTCCTACTCCGACGAATAATTAGTTAAAAACAATTGAGAGAGTGCAAGAAATCAAAATGTATAACGTTTTGTTATATGCTCTATCAACTCAAATGCATTATTTTCTATTGAAATAACCCCATTTTGGCTTTTATGATTTTGCATAAGCTCATTTTGGCTTTCCGGATTGCATCAGCTCATTTTGGTTTTCATTTCATATTGCATAAGCCAAATGCAATAAGTTCATTTTCGCTTATTTTGCATAAGCTAATTTTGGATTTCATTTCATACAGCATAAGCCAAATGCAATAAGCTCATTTTGGCTCATTTTGGCTTTCATTTTATATTTTTCATCTCTCTATAGCAATTCAAATTTTAGGGAATGATTTGGAACAAAATACACTACTTGGAGGTTAAGTGTTTTTTAGCAACTTTGCATCGCACTTGGTTCCAACATGCATTCAATTTTAGTTATATTTTGCATATATAGACAAAAAATTTAATGTTAATTGTTTAATCAACCTACAAAGATATATGATATCATGATTATAATTTAACATACCTAGTATATTTTTTATTAATTTTTGAAGTAAAAACTATTTAAAGTAAATGACTAACCATAGAAGCGACGTCAATGGGTACTGCTGCAGAGACTACAGCGGCCACGGGCACAACGGGTGCAGGTACAGGCTACGAGATGAAACAAAATAAAATTGATTAGATAACATTACAGAGTTAAAAGAACGGTTGTAATATAATTATTATACTAGAGTTTAGATCCTCAGCTTGAGGTTTCATGGTAATGTTTGAAACAAAAAAATAGGTTTAAATAACCCTTTTTTCTTGTACATTTTTTTTAATGATTTTTGAAGTAAAAACTTTAATGATTATAATTTAACATACCTACTATTTTTTTATTTCTTTTTGAAGTAGATCATATTTTAAAGTAAATGACTAACCGTAGAAACGATGTCAACGGGTACTGCTGCAGAGACCACAGCGACCACGGGCACAGCGGGTGCAGGTGCAGGTGCAAACTACGACATGAAATAAAATAAAATTATGTTATCCACCTTTGTCTTAGCAACACTAAGTATTCCTTTTCATTAAAGAAAAAACAATTAATTCATTTTCATTTAGAGGAAGATGAAAAATATTTTGAAGGGAAAAAACAATTATCTATGCCCTCAAACCTTTGTCTTAGCAAACTACGACAATTGGATTGGTTGACAGATTTGTAAATTTAAAACTGACTAACATATATATAGGCATGCCGCATTATAGCATGCCGATCAGAGAAGCGAAAGGAAAGAAAGAAGGGAAAAAAAAGGAAAAATCGTAATTGAACAGGCAGGGAAAGAAAAGGAAAAAATGGTGGAATTCATCACCTCCGTGAGATCCTATCGATTTCATGGACTTCCAGCCAATTTCGGTAAAATGGGCAACCACTCATTTGAAGGCCTTAGGAGTTTTAGAATGTGCTGATTTTTAGTGAGCATAAGCACTTTATTTTAGATAGAACACCCACAAAAACGGTGTGCAATGTTAAAATCAGCATTTCGGGCACTACCAAATTTTATTTCCTATTGGCGAGCTCCAAAAGTTCATCATGTTTGCAAATCTTATTGGGAAGGCTCTGAGCAGGGGCCGAACTAGGATTTTCTATTTCTTGAAGCCGACCTTACATAAATAGATCGGAAGTTTTGTAGTTTGAATTATGGTGTAGTAGAATTTCCTATTTCTTACACCATTTTCATTAGCTTAATAGTTTATGTTTTGATGACTGAGATTATATTTCACTCATAATTATAGTGTCTAACTTAATTTTGAACTTTCTGTTGTGTGAAGCTGGGGACTGGAATGAGTATCTTGATTTCCAGAAGGAATCCATCATTAGTAGCTTCATTTGCCTTCTTCTCTTGTGGATATGTTCTCAGTTCATACCAAGAGGTTTGGTTCTCTTTGAATGTAATCATGTATTGCCAAATTTTGCTATATCTTTGATTTTCTGGTAAAAACCTATTCATTTTGGTCAATTCATTTTAGGTGAAATCTGTTGTACTTAATACTTTGAATCAGGCAAGATTCACAGTTGCAGTGGAGTCATTCCTTAACACTGGTTAGTTGAGCCATTTTACTTTGCTATACTTGTGATCTTCTAATCCGTATAACTTCATGCAAAGGGGTTACTACTATGTGTAATGAAGTTTTTTTCTTCCTCATTGTGGATTACTGTGATGGATGAAATTTGGGTGGCCAAGAGGAAGGATGTGGGAAAGCTTGACAGTGACAGTGAATGCAAACCTGAATAACTGTTGAAAGTTTCATAGATCTTAACATGGTTGGTCATAGGCTTGTTCGTTATGAGTCTTATGACTATTGTTTCATCCTGATTGACACATATGACATCTGTGCTTCTATGGAGTTTAAAGTTTTCATTTTCTGACTCCATAACCTTGTATTTTATTTATATACGTTATCAAGAAGTTACTAATCAAAGGCCAAGTATGTCTGTTTTAACATCTCTGGTCACTTTTGTAAACTATTGCCTATACGTCCTAGGTTACTTTTCTGGCAGTCATTGTCTGCACTTATTCAGACCCAAAATATATGATATGCTGTTAATTCAAGCCTTTTGGAATTAATCTGCACGACCTTTAACACGTATTCTTAGGCATGTGTAGTACCACTCCCTCTCACCCTTCTACTTGAGTAGATACTCCCATCTCCTTTCTTGGCCTCCTTTGCCCTATCTTGCTTTGCTGCCAGGATTTATGGCCCATAGGCATAGGTTCCCACCAGTGTTTTAGATGTAATTATCATTGTCGGTATCACCAAGTGGCTCGGAGAAAAATTGGAAGTTTTTCACTTATTTATCTCCGTTGTCGCTACAAATTAGGTAAAAGACAAAAAAGAAAAAGAAAAATTGGTAAAATAAAGGGATTTGGGTTTGGAGGAGGGGGGATTTTTTGGTTAACCCCTCTAGGATGTATAGATACACAATTAGGATAAAAACATACAAAAAATAATCATTAATTCTAGACGGCATTCTATTGAGGCTCTACAGATAAGTATGTAAACTGTCAAATACTTTCAGTGAACTATCTGACACAATCTATGAGTTTATAAATAATTGAATGTAAACATGAATTAAACATGTTAAGTTGCATCAAAGTTGATGCCTAACATGTTTATCATCCATTTCAATTGAACACCTGAAGACAACCCCCCCCCCCCCCCCCACCAATCCCCACCCCGCTATATATATATATATATACATTGTTATTTGTTGCGAACATCTCTAATCATCCATTTTTGTACATTGTTATTTGTTGCGAACATCTCTAATCATTTGAGAAAACCAACAGCATGTACGTACTCTAGCTTGTAGGGCACAAAGCTAGTCTTGGATCACCAACTTCTAACCAATTGTCACAAAAAAATATCCAAAAGCTGTGCAAAAATCAATTTGATGTAAATGAAAGCAAAAAACTTTAAAACAAAAAGTAAAGAAA
The DNA here is from genome assembly GCA_947650365.1 of Chamaelirium japonicum. Taxonomy (NCBI): domain Eukaryota; kingdom Viridiplantae; phylum Streptophyta; class Magnoliopsida; order Liliales; family Melanthiaceae; genus Chamaelirium; species Chamaelirium japonicum. The sequence continues at coordinate 117,584,476 of OX393550.1, forward strand.
ATCAGCAAAATTGGTGTTTCAGGCAATGGACCCACTTCGGGCTCGGACTAAAAATCAATTTGATGTAAATGAAAGCAAAATACTTTAAAACAAAAAGTAAAAAAAATCAGCAAAATTGGTGTTTCAGGCAATGGACCCACGGGCTCGGACTAAAAATCAATTTGATGTAAATGAAAGCAAAATTACTTTAAAACAAAAAGTAAAGAAAACTAGCAAAATTGGTGTTTCAGGCAATGGACCCACTTCGGGCTCGGACTAAAAATCAATTTGATGTAAATGAAAGCAAAATACTTTAAAACAAAAGTAAAGAAAATCAGCAAAATTGGTGTTTCAGGCAATGGACCCACTTCGGGCTCGGACTAATCCTCATTGCTCGGAAACATAGGCTGATTTTCCCGTGCCATCGCTCGAAAATCAGGCTGATTTTGCAAAAAAAACAAAGCCATCTATTCATTACGGAAACACCACAATGGACCCACTTTGGGTGGGGAGTGATCATAGGTTATTTTACCTAGTGCATGATCGTCCCTGTCGGCAATATAGTGGGCCAATTCACATTCACTTTGGGAGTGAGCCAATTCACATTCACTTTGGGAACATAGCAAGGATACAATAAAAGACAAAAACGAAAAAGAAAAATTGGTAAAATAAAGGGATTTGGGTTTGGAGGAGGGGGGATTTTTCAGTTTACCCCCCTAGGATGTATAGATACACAATTAGGATAAAAACATACAAAAAATTTGATCAGATAAAGGTACATATCGATGAAACCAAAAATTGATGGTTCACTATTAATGAAACGAAAAATTGATCAGACAACGAGCGTATGCTCACTATTAAATATAGTTCTATTGAATCCATAAGCAATTGATGATTCACTATTCAAATGCAATTCTATTGATGGATTGGCAATCAGGGTCTATATGTCAGCCTCAGGGTTGGCCCCTTTATTGAATCCGAATGGAAATACGGGTATGGATTTTTTTTTAGGAAATCTAATGACAGAGCCAACTGAAATCCTCATCTCCTACGCCATTTTTATATTAAATACTGACATTTACCTCAAATACAAACCAGCTTCAAATATAATTGGAATGAGATGCATGACAGTTGTATTTTATGTTTAAATGATAAAGTGAAGTTAGCAATTGATAATGTGCTAGTGTACCTTAAGCAAGTAGCAACCTTATCCCATCTACGTAGGGATATGATACACGCAAGTTTGTGAATGTTTTACTACCTGTCTCTCAACCTGATGAAAATAAATATGAATTGGTGCTGAAATCCTAGTCTAGAAACCTAGAAGTCTAGTAGGAAGACCTACCTTCTATGTTATGCAGTTCAATCTTATATGGTGGTAGGAAGACCTACCTTGATGCACTGCAAAGCAAACATCAAGGTTTCCCTATACTTCGAAAGAGTCTATGTTGTGCAGTCCCATTCAGTAAGAATTTGGGTACAGCTTAGATAGCTTTTACATTTTTCTGCTATATGTGAAGGGCAGAGTGGGCGAGGTTTGTTTTGAGAGCTGTATTTATCTTCGAGGCAAAAATTATGAGACAAAAGGCCAAAGTGGAACTCGATCCCCATATCTAGTTTATAAAACTTTCATATTTATTCACTATTTGCATGTTGTGCAGTCCCATTCAGTAAGAATTTGGGTACAGCTTAGATAGCTTTTACATTTTTCTGCTAATTCATTTTCTGCTTGTGAGGTTTTTCTTGGTATTTCGTATCAATTAATGGGGTGTTTGGCATCATTCCTCAGGATAATTCCGTTGTTCCTGCCTATACTTTTTTTTTCCCGGAAAATGCATAGGCAGGGACAACGGAATGATCCCGATGAACGTACCAAACACCCCCTAAGGGTTCGCGTTAGACACGATTATGATATTCTAGGGTTATAGCCTTTATTCCTTCACTATTTGCATATTGTGTACTCCCAGTATCCCATACATCACTTGGTTAGCAATCAGGGTCTATATGTCAACATGGAAAAAACCGAAGATTGAAATATTGACATTAGTTCAATGGTTTACATGCATGGACTAAATGTCAGCATGAAAAGAAATCATCACTTGGCATCATTCCTCAGGATAATTCCGTTGTTCCTGCCTATACATTTTTTTTCCCGAAAAATGCATAGGCAGGGACAACGGAATGATCCCGATGAACGTACCAAACACCCCCTAAGGGTTCGCGTTAGACACGATTCCGATATTCTAGGGTTATCAATTAATGGGGTGTTTGGCATCATTCCTCAGGATAATTCCGTTGTTCCTGCCTATACATTTTTCCAGAGTGGGCGAGGTTTGTTTAGGGAGCTGTATTTATCTTCGAGGCAAAAATTATGAGACAAAGGGCCAAAGTGGAACTCGATCCCTATATCTAGTTTATAAAACTCTCATATTTATTCACTATTTGCATGTTGTGCAGTCTCATTTAGTAAGAATTTGGATACAGCTTAGATAGCTTTTACATTTTTCTGCTATATGTGAAGGGTAGAGTGGGCGAGGTTTGTTTAGGGAGCTGTATTTATCTTCGAGGCAAAAATTATGAGACAAAGGGCCAAAGTGGAACTCGATCCCCATATCTAGTTTATAAAACTCTCATATTTATTCATTATATGCATGTTGTGCAGTCCCATTCAGTAAGAATTTGGGTACAGCTTAGATAGCTTTTACATTTTTCTGCTAATTCATTTTCTGCTTGTGAGGTTTTTCTTGGTATTTCATATCAATTAATGGGGTGTTTGGCATCATTCCTCAGGATAATTTCGTTGTTCCTGCCTATACATTTTTTTTCCCGAAAAATGCATAGGCAGGGACAACGGAATGATCCCGATGAACGTACCAAACACCCCCTAAGGGTTCACGTTAGACACGATTCCGATATTCTAGGGTTATAGCCTTTATTCCTTCACTATTTGCATATTGTGTACTCCCATTATCCCATACATCACTTGGTTAGCAATCAGGGTCTATATGTCAGCATGGAAAAAACCGAAGATTGATATATTGACATTAGTTCAATGGTTTACATGCATGGACTAAATGTCAGCATGAAAAGAAATCATCACTTGGCATTATTCCTCAGGATAATTCCGTTGTTCCTGCCTATACATTTTTTTTCCCGAAAAATGCATAGGCAGGGACAACGGAATGATCCCGATGAACGTACCAAACACCCCCTAAGGGTTCGCGTTAGACACGATTCCGATATTCTAGGGTTATCAATTAATGGGGTGTTTGGCATCATTCCTCAGGATAATTCCGTTGTTCCTGCCTATACATTTTTGCAGAGTGGGCGAGGTTTGCTTAGGGAGTTGTATTTATCTTTGAGGCAAAAATTATAAGACAAAGGGCCAAAGTGGAACTCGATCCCCATATCTAGTTTATAAAACTCTCATATTTATTCACTATTTGCATGTTGTGCAGTCCCATTCAGTAAGAATTTGGGTACAGCTTAGATAGCTTTTACATTTTTTTGCTATATGTGAAGGGCAGAGTGGGCGAGGTTTGTTTTGAGAGCTGTATTTATCTTCGAGGCAAAAATTATGAGACAAAGGGCCAAAGTGGAACTCGATCCCCATATCTAGTTTATAAAACTCTCATATTTATTCACTATTTGCATGCTGTGCAGTCCCATTCAGTAAGAATTTGGGTACAGCTTAGATAGCTTTTACATTTTTCTGCTAATTCATTTTCTACTTGTGAGGTTTTTCTTGGTATTTCGTATCAATTAATGGGGTGTTTGGCATCATTCCTCAGGATAATTCCGTTGTTCCTGCCTATACATTTTTTTTCCCAAAAAATGCATAGGCAGGGACAACGGAATGATCCCGATGAACGAACCAAACACCCCCTAAGGATTCGCGTTAGACACGATTCCGATATTCTAGGGTTATAGCCTTTATTCCTTCACTATTTGCATATTGTGTACTCCCATTATCCCATACATCACTTGGTTAGCAATCAGGGTCTATATGTCAGCATGGAAAAAACCGAAGATTGATATATTGACATTAGTTCAATGGTTTACATGCATGGACTAAATGTCAGCATGAAAAGAAATCATCACTTGGCATCATTCCTCAGGATAATTCCGTTGTTCCTGCCTATACATTTTTTTTCCCGAAAAATGCATAGGCAGGGACAACGGAATAATCCCGATGAACGTACCAAACACCTCCTAAGGGTTCGCGTTAGACACGATTCCGATATTCTAGGGTTATAGCCTTTATTCCTTCACTATTTGCATATTGTGTACTCCCATTATCCCATACATCAATTGGTTAGCAATCAGGGTCTATATATCAGCATGGAAAAAACCGAAGATTGATATATTGACATTAGTTCAATGGTTTACATGCATAGACTAAATGTCAGCATGAAAAGAAATCATCACTTGGTTAGCAATCAGGGTCTATATGTCAGCATGGAAAAAAGCAAAGATTGATATATTGGCAGATGTGGGCATCTCTGATAGCTCAACCAAAGGAAGAAACATGCATGAGCCCATTCAAGGACAGGTGAGTCCCTTTTGCTCTCTTTCTCTGCTCTACAGATATTAGCAATCAGGGTCTATATATCAGTCTCAGGGTTGGCCCCTTCATTGAATCCGAATGGAAATACCTTGGTTAGCTTCATCAAGGAAATTAGCAATCAACTTTGATGCCTAACATGTTTATCATCCATTTCAAATTTTTTTTTAGGAAATCCGATGAGAGAGGCAGGAAAAGAAATCATCACCTCCATGAGATCCTGTCGATCCTCTCTCTGTTGCAGACTCGATGGGACATCGATCTCCTGTAATCGAACAGACAGAGAAAAAAAGAAACAGAGAAAGGGTGGAGAAACGGTGGAAACCGATCAGAGAAGCGAAAGGAAAGAAAGAAGGGGAAAAAAAGGGAAAAATCGTTGAAAATTCACCTCTATCTCTTGATCGTCTTTCTCTTGCAGCATCCTCTCTCTCTCCATAGCTTGATCCAATCTTTCTCTTGCAAAGAATGGCAAAGGGGGGAGGCAGGGCAATGAAGACCTCCATCGCACCATACTGAGGCATGGATTACTAGCTGCGGGGACCGAGGGAGGCGGGGGCTACAGGGACCGAGGCGGGGGGGCTACGGGCACCATGGCTCGACGGAGGTTGTAGGTACCGAGGCTGGATGGGGGGCGCCGATGGAGGCGGGGGCAGCGGGGACCAAGGGAGGCGGGGGCTACGGCGGGGGCTACGGGGATCGAGGCGGGGGGCTGCGGTTGGATGGAGGCTGCGGGTATCGAGGGTTTGGATCTGACGGATGAGAGGGGAGGTTCTACTCTCTCTCTATCTCTTGCTCTTTCGAGAGTGGGATGTAAAAGGGTTAATGAAGGGATGCAGGGACGGCGATGCTGATCTCTCGATCAGAAGAGTTTCAGATCGGACGGATGAGAGGGGGGGCAGCTCTTTCTCTTTCGGGATGAGACGGGTGATGATGCGGGCACCAGGAATGGGGAGGAGGCTTGGATCCTGATGGGATTTAGATCCGACGGATCAGAAAGGTTTAAGAGGAATGGGGGTGGGTTAAGATGATTTAAGAGGGGCATTTATGAGCCTTAGTTGGAAACGGACGACTGTGATCGAGTCTCCCCCTCCTCTAGATAAATCTGAGCCGCTCCTTTGTCTCAGTTCATTTGTCCCCCCCACAACCGTTGTCCCTTATTTCATATATATATATATATATATATATATATATATATATATATATATATATATATATATATATATATATATATATATATATATATATATAGGTGAATGCTATAATACGGCATGCGGTAAGTGCGGCACCACACCGTAGCCGTCTGATGCACCCGCTGTGTGCATCGCATGCACACAGCGGTGCATCAAACGATTATAGTGCGGTGCCGCACTTACAGCATGCCACATTATAGCATGCCTATATATATATATATATATATATATATATATATATATATATATATATATATATATATATATATATATATATAGAGAGAGAGAGAGAGAGAGAGAGAGAGAGAGAAAACGGGAGGTGAGCTGCCAGCCTAATTGTTCAATTGAGCTGTCACCGATAGCCGTCCGATCGCAATGATCAGACCGTCCCTTAAAAAAAAAAAAAAAGAAAGAAAGAAACAGCTGTTAAACAGCTGTGTTACCCCGTACGTCGGCTCTCCCTCTCTCTCTCTGCCCAGCCTGACCCCCTCCCCCTCCGGCGCCGGCCCCGTACTCCTCCGGCGCGAACTCGTCCCCCTCCCCCTCCGACGGACCTCGTCCCCCTCCCCCTCCGACGCCGGCCCCCGAACCCTGCGTGCCGTCCCTGACCTCCGACGCCCCTGGCCCTGCGCCCGTCCCCGACCTCCGACGCCCCTGGCCCTGCGCCCGCCTCCGACCACCGACGCCCCTGGCCCTGCGCCTGCCCCCGACCTCCGACGCCCCTGGCCCTGCGCCCGCCTCCGACCTCCGACGCCCCTGGCCCTGCGCCGGAGGTTTTTGGGGTCGGGGCTGCTGCCGCAGCTCGCCGGTGCCGGAGGGAGGAGTCGGCCGGCGTCGGGGGGAGACGGTGCCGGAGGGGGAGCCGGGCCAGAGGTGGTCGGAGCCGGAGCCGAAGGCTGGTCGGGGAGGTCGGGGGCTGCCGCTCGCACGAGAGAGAAAGAGAGAGAGAGAGAGAGAGAGAAAAAAAAATACAGCTGATTTTTTAAAACCAAATCGGACGGTTAGAATTTTGCAATCGGACGGCTGCTGCTGACAGCCCATTTCAGCAAATGGGCTGTCAGCTCATACCCCGTATTCTATATATATATATATATATATATATATATATATATATATATATATATATATATATATATATATATATATATATATATATATATATATATATATATATATATAGGGGAGGGATACTCTTACTCATGGCCTCTTACTCATATAGTTACCTATGATCCAGGCCGTCCATTAGAACCCGACGTACGGTTCAGATTAGATGGAGAGTTAAAGAAATGGTGTCCGCATTAAATGCCCATATTAAAAACCCGCATTTAATGCGGACACCATTGCTTTAACTCCCCATCTAATCTGAACCGTACGTCGGGATCTAATGGACGGCCATCATAGGAAACTATATAAGTAAGAGGCCACGAGTAAGAGTATCCCTCCCCCCTATATATATATATATATATATATATATATATATATATATATATATATATATATATATATATATATATATATATATATATATATATATATATATATATATATATATATATATATATATATGGGGCATGCTATAATGCGGCATACGGTACGTGCGGTAGTGCACTGCAACCGTCTGATGCACGCGGTGCGTGCATCGCATGCACGCAACGGTGCATCAGACGGCTGCGGTGCGGTGCCGCACTTACCGCATGCCGCATTATAGCATTTCTAATATATATATATATATATATATATATATATATATATATATATATATATATATATATATATATATATATATATATATATATATATATATATATATAGGGGCATGCTATAATGCGGCATGCGGTAAGTGCGGCACCACACCGTAGCCGTCTGATGCACCCGCTGTGTGCATCACATGCACGCAACGGTGCATCAGACGGTTGTAGTGCGGTGCCGCACTTACCATATGCCGCATTATAGCATGCCCCTATATATATATATATATATATATATATATATATATATATATATATATATATATATATATATAAAGAGAGATAGAGAGAAAGAGGGATGCTTAGGAGCGATCCGCAGCCGTCCGATGCGCAACTCCATGCATCCGATGCATGCGGCGGGTGTTGGAATTGGATCCGCTTATCAGAGTCGCAGCGGAAGCAAAAGATAGATCCGAAGATCATACGGTGTATGTTTTATTATAATTAATTCTTCAAAAAAATCTATATGCAAATCTACGGTCTTAGCATATATGCGGATACCCTAGAGGCATACTACGATCTACGGAAGACATGCATGCATCTAGTTAACTGTTTAGAATCATCATAACTTGTGGATCTATGATCTGGAGAAAACGGAACGATAAAGAATCACACTTGAATCGCAAGGGAAGCTGTCGGATAGCGCCTTGTCCTTTGCGAATTGAGGAATCCTCGAAATCCCGTCTCTGAGTGCAAGGATTACGAGCCAACGGAGGAATTCGTTGAGAAGACGATGGTTAGCCACGAGATCTCCTCCTTCTCTTTCTCTCTTCTTCCTTCTCCTTCCTTCCTCCTTCTTCTTCCATCTTCTTCCTCTCCTTCCTTGGCTGAAACCACAAAGAGAGGGAGAGAGGGAGAGGGTCGAATTTTCTGGAGAGGGGGAGCACTAAAGGCCGGCCCCTCCCCCTCCTCTATACATATAGGGCCGGTCTCCTAGTGCCATACGTAAGCTAGGGCCGGCCCTAATTAGATTAGGATGAGGGGGGGTCGGTTTTTAGGGATTCCAAGTGTCTATCGTGAAGCTTGGACGAAAACGCCCATCACGAAAAGTGAAAAACTGAAAGAGGGATTGAGTGAGGTGCGCTACTCGGAATCAAGTTTCGTCAGTGCCTATGAGCTCTTGGAATTATTTTGCTCATTCTAAGATCCATATCCAATATGTTCTGAGCCATATTTTAGTATTTACCAAAATACCCCTACGGCCCGTAACAAATGTGAATTAGGTTCTTAGGCTCTGGGCTTGCGCTCCATCGCGCTACTTCACATCCAACGTATCCAACCAGGTTGGGGAACAATTCCTATATGCAATGACAGGGTGGAACCTTCAGGGTTCGGGATCTCTAGCTCCAACCGGATCCCTGATTAACTGTTCCAGTGACACACCGAAAGTTTCGTTAATCAGCCCTAATCCGATTAACCCGCGTAGCCACCCAGAGTGCGACACGAGTTGAACTCTAGTGATCCTAAACTTATGTTACTCCCTCGTAACCCTGTTCTGTACTATACTCCGATAATCCTTAGTCCCTCCTATTACTGGTGCCATGATACGACTCGGGCGGTGGGGAGCACTGTCAGATCTCGATCGATCATCTGACTAGGAATTGATGACTTGTCATCTATAACACTACACACCTTTCGATACTATGCCTAACATCCGAAACATCGTCAGTCATACTGACAACCACCAGGCCTGGGTTAATTGTGTGGACAGATTGACTCATCAAAACACACCCATCCAACACTGGACGTCGGATAACCTGTAGGGATTACATGTCACTCAAGCGCTAGCCGGGTAACCCAACGTACCGTGGTATTGGAGCATGGAAGGTCCGCACACATTGGCACGTCAAAGCACCACACAACTGGTTGGCCCAGTGTATATGGTCCCTCAGGGTTAAGGACAGATTATCTATAGTAGTAAGACGGTTTATGCACCAGTGTCTGAGTCACTGAACTGTGCACCGTCTTAGTTCATGTTCAACACGATCATCGTGCTTGGTCAGGTGAATGGGAATCCCGCGTTCCCGTGGTGGAGACTTCACCACATCCTCTACCTGCCAATAGTTTGTTCTTGGTGAAGCGACCGGCATCACCAAGCTGTGAACTAGTTCTAGGTCTACACATAACTGGTCCACTGGGTCTCCCAAGCATGGATCCATCATGCGCCTCAGTGGCCTATTGTATTTCCTAGGGTCCTTTTATTATATGTGTATTAACATATACCATAGTAGTATTCTAATTAAAGCAATAACAAAAGTCATCTTTATTAATGTTAATATAGAAAATCCATACTAAGGACACACGAGCTACAACAGCTGGTGCATCGAATGGCAGCGGACCGCGGACCGCAGACCGTATCTAAGCTTTCCTCTCTCTCCCTCTCTCAATATATATATACATATCTATATATATACATATATATATATATATACATATATATATATATATATATATATATATATATATATATATATATATATATATATATATATATAGAGAGAGAGAGAGAGAGAGGAATGTTACAGTGAGCTATGAGCAATGGAAGTAGAAAATGAGCTACAATCATTTTGACGACCCTAGAAGTTTTGGAATTTTATGAAAATTGGTGGGTGTGTTATCTATGGTAACATGATCATCCTCACCAATTTTTAAGAAATTCCAAAAGTTCTAGGGTCATCAAATGGTAGAATCAAAATTAACGGTTACTATGGACGGTGGATAAAGCTTCTACCATTTGATGACCCTAGAAGTTTTGGAATTCCTTGAAAAATGATAAGGATGATCTTGTTATCCTAGACAACAAACCCACCAATTTTTAAGAAATTCCAAAACTTCTAGGGTAGTCAAAATGATCGTAGCTCATTTTCACCTTCCGTAGCTTATAGCTCACTGTACCATTCCTCTCTCTCTCTCTCTCTCTCATATATATATATATATATATATATATATATATATATATATATATATATATATATATATATATATATATATATATATATATATATATATATATATATATATATATATATATATATATATATATATATATATATATATGAATGATAAAATGCGGCATTCGGTGCGTGCGGCATCGCACCGCAGCCGCCTGATGCACCGCTGCGGTGCGTGCGATGCATGCAGCGGTGCATCAGGCGGCTGCGGTGCGACGCCGCACGCACCGCACGTCGCATCCTAAGACGCATATATATATATATATATATATATATATATATATATATATATATATATATATATATATATATATATATATATATATATATATATATATATATATATATATATATATATATATATATATATATATATATATGGGCGCGGGGATGCTGGACCTGAGGTGCAGCAAGAACGCTGCACCTCGGCCTTGTTTGACCCCCCTAGAGGTTTTGGAATTGGATGAAATTTGGTGAGGGTGTTGTCTAGGGTAAGATGATCATCCTCACAAATTTTCATCAAATTCCAAAACTTGTAGGGGCCTCAAATGGTCGAAGCAAAATCGCAGATTTTGCAAAATCTGCAGTCACCTACAGATTTTGCCGATTTTGCTTCGACCATTTGACCCCCCTACAAGTTTTGGAATTTGATGAAAATTTGTGAGGATGATCATCTTACCCTAGACAACACCCTCACCAAATTTCATCCAATTCCAAAACCTCTAGGGGGGTCAAACAAGGCCGAGGTGCAGCGTTCTTGCTGCACCTCAGGTCCAGCATCCCCGCGCCCTATATATATATATATATATATATATATATATATATATATATATATATATATATATATATATATATATATATATATATATATATATATATATATATATATATATATATAGGGGCATGCTATGCTACGACATGCGGTAAGTGTGGCACCGTACCGCAGCCGTCTGATGCACGCGCTGCATGCATTGCATGCATGCAACGATGCATCAGACGGCAGCGGTGCGATGCCGCACTTACCGCATTTCTCATATATATATATATATATATATATATATATATATATATATATATATATATATATATATATAGGGAAATGAGTTCCTATGACATGTCATAGGGAGTACCCTATGACATATGGTGAGTTAGTAATCCAAGAATATTTGGAATGTTCTGAATTTTTATGAGGATGATCACCCTATCTTAGATAGGATCCCCGCAAAAAATCGGTTCATTCTAAAACTTCTAGAGGCATCAACTATGATTTTCAATTTAACGGTTAAAATGGATGGCCGATAAAGCTTCTAGCATTTGATGCCCCAACAAGTTTTAGAATGCTTTGATTTTTTGTGGACATTCTATCTAAGGTAAGGTGATCACCCTCAAAAAAATTCAGCACATTCTAAACATTCTAGCATTTCTAATTCATCATATGTCATAGGGTACTCCCTATGACATGTCATAGGAACCTAGCCCTCATAGATATATATATATATATATATATATATATATATAGGGGAGGGATACTCTTACTCATATAGTTACCTATGATCCGGGCCGTCCATTAGATCCCGACGTACGGTTCAGATTAGATAGAGAGTTAAAGCAATGGTGTCCCCATTAAATGCCTATATTAAAAAACCGTATTAAAAGCTCGCATTTAATGCGGACACCATTGCTTTAACTCTCCATCTAATCCGAACCGTACGTCGGGATCTAATGGACGGCCCGGATCAGAGATAACTATATGAGTAAGAGGCCATGAGTAAGAATATATATATATATATATATATATATATATATATAGGGGAGGGATACTCTTACTCATGGCCTCTTACAAGTGGGGGGTTACTAATGATCCCAGCCATCCATTCCAATCAGGATGGCTGGGATTATCCCTCCCCCTCTCTCTCTATCTCTCTCTCTCTCTCAATCGTGTAACCCTCGACCCCGACCCCCCCTCGGGCTCCGGCCCGACCTTCCCCTCCGGACTCCGACTCCGGCAGCCCGACCCCGACCACCGACCCTCGACCCCGACAACCTTCACCTCCGGCGACACCGGCGCGGGGCGCGGAGCCGGAGGGGGGGGGGGGCCCGGGCAGGCGAGCCGGTGGGGGGCGCGGGCTAGCGGAGGGCGAGGGCAGGCGGGCCGACGGGGGGCGCAGAGCCGGCGGGGGTCGCGGGCCGATGAGGGGCGCGGGCAGGTGGGCCAGCGGGGGGCGCGGATGGCAGGCGGACCGGCGGCCGACGCAGATGGCTGGCGGGGGTCGGGGGGGTCGGGGCTGTCGGAGGGGGGGTCGGGGGGCTGCTGGAGCCGGAGGGGATGGGGTCGGTGGGGATGGGGGCTGGATTCAGTTGATCGAGAGAGAGAAAAAGAGATAGAGAGAGGAGGGTTGATCTTTGCCCTATATCAAATTTGATTGGACGGCACGGATCATTAGTAAGCCTCACTTGTAAGAGGCCATGAGTAAGAGTATCCCTCCCCTATATATATATATATATATATATATATATATATATATATATATATATATATATATATATATATATATATATATATATATATATATATATATATATATATATATATATATATATATATATATATATATATATATATATATATATATATATATATATATATATATATATATATATATATATATATATATATATATATATGGGTCAGGATCGGATGACCCAGCAAATAACCCAGCACCCTTTGATGCTCCTAGAGGTTTTAGAATGGGCTGATGTTTTGTAGGTATGTTGTCTATGGTATGTTGATCATCCTCACAAAAGATCAGCCTATTCTAAAACCTCTAGGTGCATCAAATGCACTCTTCAAATCAACGATTAAAATTAACAGTCGAAAACCGTTGATTTGAAGAGTGCATTTGATGCACCTAGAGGTTTTAGAATGGGTTGATTTTTTGTGAGGATGATCAACATACCATAGACAACATGTCTACGAAAAATCAACCCATTCTAAAACCTCTAGGTGCATCAAAGGGTGCTGGGTTATTACTAGGGTCAAAATTTGCTGGATCATCCGATCCTGACCCGACGTTGGGCATGCTTTCCTTACCCGACAAAAAAATTTGAGGGACCTAGAGGTTTTATAATTTCCTTATTTTCGGTGAGGATGATCATCTTGCTATAGATAGGACCGCCACCAAAAATAAGCAGATTATAAAACTCTAGGTCCCTCAAATATGTTATTCAATTTTGACGGTTAAAATAGACGGTCGATAATGAAGAACACCTTTGAGGGACCTAGAGATTTTATAATTTGCTGATTTTTGGTGGAGGTCCTATATATGGCATGATGATCATCCTCACCAAAAATCAGCAAATTATAAAACCTCTAGGTCCCTCAAATTTTTTTGTCGAGCAAGATAAGCATGTCTATATATATATATATATATATATATATATATATATATATATATATATATATATATATATATATAGAGAGAGAGAGAGAGAGAGAGAGAGAGAGAGAGAGAGAGAGAGGAATGTTACAGTGAGCTGTGAGCTACGGGTGGAGAAAATGAGTTGCCCTCATTTTGATCCACCAAGGAGTTTTGGAATTTGATGAAATTTGGTGAGGGTCTTATCTAGGATAAGATGATCATCCTCACCAATTTTCATCAAATTCCAAACTTCTAGGGTCATAAAATGGTAGAAGCAAAATTAACGGTGACTGCGCACGATTGATAATGCTTCTACCATTTGATGACCCTAGAAGTTTTGGAATTTGATGAAAATTGGTGAGGATGATCATCTTATCCTAGATAACACCCTCACCAAATTTCAGTAAATTCTAAAACCCCTAGGGGGATCAAAATGAGGGCAGCTCATTTTCTCCACCCGTAGCTCACAGCTCAACGTAACATCCCTCTCTCTCTCTCTCTCTCTCTCTCTATCTATATATATATATATATATATATATATATATATATATATATATATATATATATATATATATATATATATATATATATATATATATATATATATATATATATATATATATATATATATATATATGGTGTGTGCGGCGTCGCACCGCAGCAGCCTGATGCACCGCTGCAGTGAGTGCGATGCACGCAGCGGTGCATCAGGCGGCTGCGGTGCGACGCCGCATGCACCGCACGCCGCATCCTAACACGCAGGTCGAGAGATGGAGGTCGACGTCTAGATCTCCGAGAAAACGCAGGTCGATTGCATTTTTTAGCATCATAGAGTTTTTTTTTCATTCTTTCTGAATTGAAACGGGAAAGGGGCTACATGTTCGGATGTTTTTTTTCCCTCTCTCTCTCTCGTTCGTCCAAATCTGTTGTGATTCTCTTTTTTTTTCATTCTTTTCTCGCAGACGTAATGGTTTTTCCTTTCTGAATTGAAACGGGAAAAGGGGATGCTGGTTCGGATGTTGAAGCATATGGTTTCCAAAATTATGATTTTTGTGATTTAGCATGTGGCAGAGCTTTTGTTTTTTCTGATTTTTTATGTGATTGCTGGGTTGGAGAAACCATGAAACTATTATCAGTTTTATCATGTGCAGAGTTTCATTACTCAAATTTCATGTAAACAAAGGTTTCCAAAAAAATGGAAGCTTGGATGCATATGGTGATGCTTGCTATCTGCTTGATTTGTTATGTAATTTTTTAAAAAAATATGAAGTTATTGGAACGTTTTGTTTGTCAACGTGAATGCTTTTGTTTCAATATGTGGTGATCTAAGATTGTTATCGATCTTTGCGGGCCTCTCCTACCTCCACCGGGACATCAAGCCCTCCAACCTCCTCATCAACACGTCTTCACGTCAGGATCGCTATCTTCGGCGTAAGCTGCACCCTCACCTAGACCATTGACCGCCTACATGAACTCCGAACGCATCAACACCAACCTCAACCACAGTACGATGTTTACACTGACGACATCTGGTGCTTCGGCCTCATCATCCCTGTAAATCTATAACTTCTCTCTGCCCTAATTCTACTTTTGATTTCTTTTATTTGGTAACTGCTTCTTTTTTGGCCTCCTCGATTATGTCCGTGCTCACTCTTTTCTTTGTCTCTTTCTGTAATGACCGGCACTTCAGTGTGTTTCCGCCTAGAGCAAACCAATATTAATTAAATATTGTCTTAATCATGTTGTTAGAATAATTGTTTGAATTCTTTGATTTTGATGCTATTGGGTGTACTCGAGCGAGACTAGGCAGTGGGTCCCAAGTGCGGGTCGAAAGGCTACATAGGAGGTGTAGTCACACGAGCTTGTGAGCAGGTGGATTGAGGCATAGCAAGAATGCTATTTTAGTAATATAATAATAAAATAAATATGGTAGCGAGTCTGTCGGACCCGGCGAGGTTAGCGAGCAAGTGCGGCTCGACAAGAGTAGAGTGCGAATCAGGGCGAGTCAGACTCGAGAATTATTAAAAAAAAAACTAAAAACTAAAAACTAAAACTAAAACCTAAAACTAAAAACCCAAAAGCCAAACCGACCCCAAACCCAGACGCGAACCCGAACCTAGCCCCAACCCTTTCCTCTCTCTCTCTCTCTCTCTCTCTCTCTCTCTCTCTCTCTCTCTCTCTCGGATCCATCTTCTCCCTCTCAGACCCGATCTCTCTCTTCTCTCTCACTCTCTCTCGGACTTCTATCTCTCCCCCCTCTCACCTGATCTCTCACTCTCTCTCTCGGATCTCTCTCCTCTCTCTACCCGATCCCCACAAACCCGTCCCCCCCCCTCCATCCTTGTCAACCCCCTATAGCCACCCTAAGATTCGTAGCCCCCCCTCCGCCGCCCCAAATCCCACAAATTCTGCCTGTACACCGGCCGCCACCCCCTCTTCACCCTTTAAAACCCTAACTCGACCCCTCTCCCCCCTTTCCTCCTTCAGTCCGACCTCCTCACCCCCTCTCTGATCCCTCATCTCTCCCCTATGTTCCCTCTCTCTCTCAATCCCTTTCTTTCCTTTTGTGGCGCGCAACAGTCGGAGTGTAGCCGGCTGGAGAGGAGCAGTTGGCGCTGGGGAGGAGCAATCGGAGGAGGAGCAGCAAGTCGACGACCCCCAAGTGCACCAGGTCAGCCTCCCTCCCCTGTTTTTCCTGATGGTGCTGTTGAGACCAGCCGACCCCTTGCTTTTATTCTCTTTTGTATGTGGATCCGAACCCCATGGCCATGTAGCCGTCACCTTGATGCAGCCATGGCTGCTAGCCTGGTTGCCAGTGGCTATGTAGCTGGCAAGGCTCGAACTCAACCAAGCCAGGGCCCACCAACAACCCTCGGTTTTCCTTGTTTTTGCTACGATGGTTGCCGACTGCTTGGCCGGTGACGGCCAGGCAGCAAGTGGCTTTGACCACCTCGGTTGGACATGACCCGACCCCCATTGACTAGGTAAGCTGCCCCCTCTTTTTTTCCCCTGTTCTTTTTCTAGTTTTATCGAGGCCAGCCGTGAAACTCCCTCTCGTTTACCTTTGAAGCGACCATGGTCGACGACCATGTTGCCGACAGCTATAAAGCCAATGATCGACCAAGCCCTTATCTGCCCCCCTTGTCTAGGCAGCTACCAACCTCAGGCTACCCCCGCCGTCAATCGGAGTACCAATGGTTGGCAGTCAAGCGGCGACCCACCCACTAGAGCCAAGCCACCAACTGAATGCCAACGAGAAGGACTGACCCCTCCCTTCGTGTTGATCATGACTGCAGTCGGCCTAGAGCCGACAGTAAGGCAACCCTTGTTCCGACGTAGCCTAGCACACGCTGTCAAACCATACTCGAGCCGGACGGATATGTTGACTCGGAATATGCCCACCTCGATGACGGTAGTGCCGCCAACACATACTAATATTCTCTTATGTTATTATGGCTTCGACCGTATCCGGCAATAGAATAATGCGTGCCATTAATTCCTGGGATATAAACCTCAGAGGCACCGTGGTGCGTGCTAATGAGTCGGTGCTCGAAGACGCCTAGGACGTCGATCAACCAACCTTGGAATTTTACCGAGCGAGACATGTTTCTTTTGCCAATTCGAGCACAGGCTTGATATGACTCGTTAGTTGTCATTGTACAAGCCCGACCATATCAACACCCTAGCCCGAGGTCATCTCAGGCGAAGGACAAATCGAACCCCACGACTCTACCTTTTCCTCCTTGTAGAGACCCGCCAACTTTAAATTGTAATACTTTCTCGTATGGTTCAATTACCAGTTCATGACCGGGACGATCCAGCTGCAGGCGAAACGGAGGCCAGTGATGGAAGTTTGTGCGCTTTGACCAGGTGACACTGCACATTGTTTTCGATAATTAATTATGATGTTATAGAAATTAAGGGTAGGTGTCCATAACGCTGCATGCGGGTCCCACCGGACATCGTCGCATGTGGTCGAGTGACCCCACCTTGCATACGGAGTCGCGAATCTGACAATGCATGCTTGAAAATATCAAGAATTAAATAATAATTATTCTGCTGATTGCTTGGACACCGTAAATAGGTATTCACCTTAAGTTACATAAATTAATAATTAAATAATAATAATCGGGACCCACCCTCCAGCGAGGGGTGTGGTAACCCTGGCACACGGGTAAACGGACGAGAGTAATTTATTATATTTATTGTGATGCATGGGTTGTGAGCATGGTGCGAATCCCGGGGTAAAACGTCGAAGCTATTGTATTATTATAACTGTGGTATTCTATCATGTGGAAAGATTGAACCCCGTGCGCGCAAAGGCCATGAACCACCATGTGCGCACAACCGAAGATCAGTAGACTAGGGGGTCACATGCAAGGGTTGTGGTAAAGCCAATAGGAGGTGCCCTCTAGTGGGATTGGCTTAGCAATCCTGTCCTGGGGTAGTTGAAGCCCCCAAGGAAAACAAGTTGGGCTGTAGAGCTCCACCGTGAAAGATGGGAAACCCCTTATGATCATATGGGTGATTTTGTGCATGGTGTCGGAGGATGCACGGCGAGAGAGTTTGCCCTCTACATCGAAATAAAAGGCCATATAGTAATGCCCGAGCAGGGGCAGGATGAACAAAATATCTAGGATTCACATTGAGTATGTTTACTGTTATGAATTGTAAAAATGGTATATTCGATAACCTAGTGATAGTAGGGATTGCATACGAATGTAGAAATTGCATGGACACTTAGGACGTGATTGAAAACATAGTTGGACAACTAGGTTAATCAGTAAATTATTTTAAAATACAGGTATTATTAATTATCTAGGCAGTTAGCTTGTCACTAGCCATTAATTTGACTAATCTCCCAAATATATTTTTGGGGGCTACTCATTCCCACGAGTAGACTCTCCTGCAGGAGCGGAGGCACAGGAGCAGCAATAGGAGTCTAGTATATTGTTTATTATAGTAGCTTGTCTTTCTTATTTCTAGTATGTCAATTTTAGTAGTGGTTTCTTTTCATTCGATGTAATCGTACTGGATTGGAATAAGAGTTTCTAAGCTCGTTAGTTTAGATTAGTGTTTTGTGATTACTAATGCTGATGATCCAGCTGGAACTTTTTGGGTATGCCTCTCCTCAAGGCCCCAACCCTAGGTTAGATCACAATGAAAATATAAGAAAAGAACTGACCTAATTAACTAGCCCAGTAGATAGGACCTCCAAGCCAGTATACCGAGTACTAGGGAGTAAGCGAGGCTAATCAGCTCGCTGTCAGAGGCTTGAGCATCATGCTCCCTTAAGGGGGACTTCTGTCAGCATGTGGGACATCGATATGCCACATCTGCTGAGAGGATCCCGGTGAAGGTCGAGCATGGTCATCTCTATTGAAAATTTTTAGCTCTCTCGGTTTCCTCTTAATAAAACATTTATATAAAAATCAAGTTTTAAAAATACCCCTTGTTTCTCTCTCCTTCTTTTTCATTAACGAGAGAGTAGGAGCCCTGTGAGAAAACCTTTTTGGAGTAGATAGTTGACCAAACCCTAAACCCCTTGGTTTTTCTCACCTCACACCCCAGGGATCGGTTCCAGATTCCTGGGGTGTCACACTTTCGATTTGGATTGTAGTGGGACGCCGCCACAGGGGAAGCTCCATTCAGTACATCAAAGGTAGGAGAGGCGACGTAGGTTCTCTGCACGATATGGATCCATCATGGCCATCTACAATGATTACGCCGACGACTTTTGGAGTTTCGGCGTCATCATCCCATTTCTATTTTTCATCTCTTCTATTTGGAAACTGCTTCTCTTTTGGCTGAAAAGGAGAGAGAGAGAGAGAGAGAGAGAGAGAGAGAGAGAGAGAGAGAGAGAGAGAGAGAGAGAGAGAGAGAGAGAGGCGGGGGGTGGCTATTGTTTGTGTCAGTCATTATGCCGATGGGGTTGTGCATGTGTGTTAATGGTCTATCGCTCGCCTGTTTGAGCATATTTCTTTGTGCATGTTAAAGCCAAGATCCTAATGCTTGCCCACCCTGGGTAGAGCCTTGCTATGTAATCCCTCCCCCCTTGCCTTTGACACTCTAATACACTTTCTTACGTTTCAAAAAAAAAATGATACTTCAAGCTTTAAATCTTGCACATTGTGTTATTATTCCCAATTTTAATACACTACTTGGTTCTTTTTTTTCTGATATTCTTTTGATGGGCATGGTAGATTATTGACAACAAGATTAGCAAATACCACTTTGAATTTATTATCAAGTGGGATGCGTCTCTTTTGATCCAAATTGGATTCTGGTACTGCTATTATCGAATCCAGCTCACACACACACATTGCGGGGAGAGAGAGAGAGAGAGAGAGAGAGAGAGAGAGAGAGAGAGAGAGAGAGAGAGAGAGAGGTGATCGGGGTGGGGTAACTGTCTTCGGGGTTGGGCATTGTCGGACAAGTCCACGCCGAATGTGGCTAGTCCCACTGAAAATGGGTGCGACGATCATATGTGGGCCGACATGATCATCTTCAAATTTTTTTAATGTTGTCATCCTCGAAATATTGTCACCTCCCTTGAAATATTATCACTGCTTTTGAATTATTATCGTCACCTTTAAAATATTTTCCTCCATCAAAATTATGTCACGCCCTCGCCGAATGTGCGTGTCAACAGGCACGGGCATTACTTGTGTGTGTGTGTGTGTGAATATATATATATATATATATATATATATATATATATATATATATATATATATATATATATATATATATATATATATATATATATATATATATATATACACTAGAGAGAGAGAGAGAGGGGGGGGTGGGGGGGTTTCTTAACTATGTTATATGCATAATCGGATTCGGATCATATTTTATAATATCCTTCGGATATCGGATCGGATCTGGATATACCCTGATCCGGTCCAATCCGACCCGTTTGACAGACCTACACATGGCATAGGCCTCAGCTTTATAAGTATTTAAAGTTGTTACTATTAGTTGCCAATTTGAACGTATAGCTGAGTTTAGAGATTATAGATACAATATTAAAGATATTTAATTGATCGAATGATTATTTGAAGTTATGTAGTATGTGAGAATAGTCCCACATCGGTAAAGGGGTGGGAGTTCCTCGTCTTCATATACCATTGCCCTCTTCCTCTCATCACCGGTTTTGAGGGGGCATGGGAATTGTACACATGGTATCAGAGCTAGGTCTCACTCTGTCTCCCCTCCATGTGGTCCTGTAATACCCGATACGTTGATTTCAGGGCAGCCTGGTTTTATTATTATTTTTTTTATTGTTGCTAAATTTATTGAATTGTTTTTCGTATTTATGATCGTCGATGGTGTGTGCTTGAACCTGAGTTGGACCGGGCAGTGGGCCCGGGGTCCAGGTCGCTAGGCGACACTGGAGGCATGGTATGAATGTTTTGGTAATAATATAAATTAAGTAATATATCAGGTTTTTAGACGAGTCTGTCGGACTCGTGAGGTTTGCGCATTGGCCCGTCTCGATGCGATGCAAGCTCGAGTGCGAGCCATGTTCAACTGCGAGCTTTGCTTAAAAAAAAAAAAGAGAATTAAATTTAAAACCTAAATCTAAACCTATCCCACTACCCATTCAACCAACCCCATTACCCAACTATTCAGCCAACCCAACCCTTTCAACCAACCCTCTTTCAACCATTCAGCCAACCCAACCCAACCCAATTACAGGGCGTCTCTCTCTCTCTATCTCTCAATCCCAAAACCTGAAACCCCACTCTCCCTCTCAAACCCGATCTCTCTCTCTAACCCGATCCCTATCTTCCCCCCTCTATCTCTCAACCGATCCCTCTCTATCCCGCAG
Source organism: Chamaelirium japonicum (assembly GCA_947650365.1). Classification (NCBI taxonomy): domain Eukaryota; kingdom Viridiplantae; phylum Streptophyta; class Magnoliopsida; order Liliales; family Melanthiaceae; genus Chamaelirium; species Chamaelirium japonicum. The sequence continues at coordinate 117,606,167 of OX393550.1, forward strand.
CCCCAACAACCCCGATCCCTTCCCTCTCATCTCTATCCCGTCAGGTCCCCCCCCCCCTATATAAATTAAACCCAAAACCCAGCCCGACCCCATCCCTCACATCTCTCGATCTCTCCCTCTTTCATCTAACCTCCTCTCCCCTGCGATCATTGGGGCGCGCGGCAGCCGACCAGGGAGGAGCAGCCGGTGCTGGGGAGGAGCAGCTGGAGGAAGAGCCATCGTCGACGACCCCCGACTGCACCAGGTCAGCCCCCTCTCCGTCCCCTGTTCTTTTTCTCCGGCTCTGTTGAGACCAACCCGACGAACCCCTATTTTTTTCTCCTTTTGTGATGATCAGACCGACGACCCTGTCGATCGGATCTATGCCCGACGACCCTGCCGATCGAATCTATGCCCTGTTTTTTTTTGTTTTCTTTCTGTAAGAAATCCGGCCGACCTCTAACCCTCTTGGGGTTTTGGACCTCGATGCGGCCTTGGTAGCCGGTGGCCGAGCTACCGACGAACCAATCCATTGCATGCCGCTCCCTTCGTTCTCACCTTGCTGCAATGGCTGCCGACGGCCTCGTTGTCGGCAGCCATGCAACAGGTGGTACCCGACCCAGTCCGACTAGGCCCCATGTGCTAACAGCCACCTACCCCTTTGATCCCGTGTTCCCTCCGTGGTGGTGACCGCCGTCGGCTTTAACGTTGACTTGCAGACAGTAGAAGCCAACCACCATTGATGGCAGACCAACTAATACCCCTTTAACCATATCGATCTTCGTGTCCATAACACGATGATAATAGCATCCGGTCCCCATGCAATTAAAATTGAAATCCCCGTTTTTAGCTTATTAGTAACATATGGATGCATGCAACTTACCAGTTCGTACCGGGGCGATCCAACCGTTGACGGAGTAAAGGCCAGAGACGGGAGTCCGTGCACGTCGACCAGGTGACACAGTACGCTTTCTTTAATAATTAATAATGTGAATATAGAAATTAAGGGTAGGCGCCCATAACGCTGCATGCGGGTCCCGCCGGACGTCGTCGCATGTGGTCGAGTGGACCCCGCCTTGCATGCGGAGTCACGAGTCCGGCGACGCATGCATAAAAAGTTAATAATTTAACAATAAATATTTTATTGTTTGCATGGACACCATAGATAGGTTTTTCCTTAATTTGAATAAATTAATAATTAAAAGAATTATCGGGACCCACCCTCCTAAGGGAGCGTGGTAACCCTAGTAAAGGGATTTTTGGGCAAGAATGCTTTATGATATTTAATTATGATGCTGGGTTGTGAGCGGGTGCGAATCCTGGTGTAATCCATCGAAAATGATTAAACACTGTTTAGTTTTCCTTTAATGCCATGTGGTTTTGTTAATCATTGTTAACCTACCTGGTTAGAGGGTAGGGACCCCGTGCGCGCAAGGGTCGTGAACCACCTTGCGCGTACAGCCGAAGTTGAGTAGGTTAGGGGTCACGGGCAAGGGTTGTGGTAAAGCCAATAGGAGGTGCCCTCAAGTAGGGATTGGCCTAGCATCCCTGTCCCGGGGAGTTAAAGTCCCTATAGTAAAGCAAGTTGGGCGGTAGAGCTCCACCGTGAAAGACGGGAAACCCCTTATGATCATCTGGGTGAATTGTGCATGGTGTTGGTGGATGCACGGCGAGAGAGTTGGCTCTCTACATCGAAATAAAAGGCCCGATAGTAATGCCCGACCGGGGGCAGGTTGAACAAAATATCCGGGGTTCATGTTGAATGTGTTATTGTTTGATTATAAATTTTGAATTGTATGACTGTATACACGATAACCTAGTGACAGTAGGATTTGCATGTGAATGTAGAAATTGCATGGACACATAGGACGTGTTTGAGAACATAGCTTGACAATTAGATTAATCAATAATTTGTCTTAAAAATTGAGCGTTGTTAATTATTAAAATTGTTAGCTTGTCACTAGTCATTTATTTGGCTAATCTCCCAAATGTATTTTTGGGGGCTACTCATTCCCACGAGTAGACTCTTCTGCAGGAGCTGAGGCACAGGAGCAGCAGTAGGAGTCCAGCAGTCAGTAGAGTAGCAGCTTATTTTTTTTCTATTTATGTCAATCTTAGTAGTGGTACCTTTTCTTCGGATGTAATCGAATTGGATTGGAATAAGTTTCTATTAGTTAGTTAGTTTGATAAGTGGTAATGTGCCAGCTGAATTTTCTTTGGGTAGGCCTCTCCTCAAGGCCCCAAGCCTAGGTTAGATCACTACAAAAATATAAAACGAATAACTGACCAAATTTGACAAGCCCAGTAGATAGGACCTTCAGACAGATGCACCGAGTGTTCGGGAGCGGGTGAGATACTCGGCTCGCCGTCGGAGGCTTGAGCCGCGTGCTCCTTTAGAGTATATTCTGTCAGTATGTTGTGACACCGTTGAGTCGCATGTACTGAAAGGATATCCCTTTTAAAGGTCGAGCCTGATATTTGTTTCTCCCCTTTCTTTCATTTGCTTGTGTGTGAGCGTAGAAAGAGCCCAGTGAGAATCCTAAATTGGCATAGTTAAGTAACCATACCCATAACCCTCTTCCTTTCTCACCTCACACCCCAGGAATCGGTCTTCAGATTTCTGGGGCGTGACAGCTGGTATCAGAGCCTAGGGATATGTTCCTTGGGGTTAGTTTCTAGGATTATGAGTCTAAGTCTAGAGTCTAAATAGTTGGTTAATAGATAGTTGACGTTAGGACTGTCTTTTCAATTTCAGATGGCGGGTACTAGGAGTGGAAATGGTGCGAGCAACGGAGCAGGATCGTCCTTTGTGTCTGATAGCACGGCGAGGATGATGGAAATGCTCCAGGGGATGGCCACCATGGTCCAGCAGCAGCAGGTTGCTGTTGCGCAGCAGCAGACGGCTGCTCAGCAGCAGGCCGAGCTAGCACAGGCTGCTCTTGCCCAGGCCCAGGCTCGTCAGCAGGCTGAGGGCGAGCGGCAAGGGAAATTGCTGAAAGACTTCAAGGCGATGGGACCACCGAGCTTCAAGGGCGAGCCTGACCCCATAGAGGCCGATCGTTGGTTCCAGCAGACCGAGAAGATACTGAACGCGTTGGGCATCACCGACGATAGGAGAGTGACCTTCGCCTCGTACCAGTTTGAGGCTGAGGCAGACTTCTGGTGGCAGACTGTCCAGCGTACCAGAGCAGCAGATCGAGGAGCGATTACGTGGCAGGAGTTTGAGAAACTCTTTCGGAAGAAGTTCTTTCCGGTTACCGTGCAGAACCGGATGAAGATGGAGTTTCTGGCGCTCTATCAGGGATCTCGTACTGTGACACAGTATGAGGCCAAGTTCTCGGAGCTTGCGAGGTATGCTCCACACCAGGTGGCAACCGACGGCAGGAGAGCCTTGCGTTTTGAGCATGGCTTGAATCCAGCAATCAGAGGTAGGGTTACTCCTTTCTTGGGGCAATCATATGAGGAGTTGGTCAACCGGTCCCTAGCAGTGGAGCAGGAGTTGAAGGAGTCCCGCGCTATCATGGAGAAGCGGAGTGGCAGCAGTCGCAACGGTCCACCGGCTCAGAAGAGGTTTAGGCCTATGGAGACTCGACCCCCGCCGCGCCAGCCTCAGAACTTTCGGGGTCCTCCAGCTCTTGGACCGCCGCGGCGTGGATGTTTTCAGTGTGGTTCGTTTGAGCATCTGAAGTGGAACTGTCCACAGCTTCGTCGGCAGCCACTCCTACCAGCTCCACCACAGAGGCCTGCTCTGCCGCCACCACCTGTGCAGCAGCAGAGGCCTCCACAGAGAGCTCAGCAGCAGCAGCGTCCTCCCCAGGCACAGCAGCAGAGGTCTTTCCCCCGTCAGGGCGGAGGAGGCAGCCAGGCTCAGGGAAGGACGTACATGCTAGTTGGTCAAGACCCAGAGGCTTCTGGGGGAGCGATCGAAGGTAACCCTGAACTTAGAATTTCAATTCGTAGACGTATGGTGTAGTTGTCTTTGCTATTAGTTTTGATTCGTTAGAGCTTGTAGCAACCGGTAGCTAGATTAGTTTCTTACATGTTTCCGATAACGCTAGGTACCCTTCCTGTCTTTTCGACCCTTGCTTTCGTTCATTTCGATAGCGGGTCTACTCACTCCTATATCGTCCCCAGTTTTGTCAAGACTTTGGGACTGGAGTCGGTTCCATTGGGTCATACTCTGTCGGTGTTTTCACCGCTCGAGGTAAGTACCGATGTGGACCGGATCTGCCGGGACTGCATCATTCATATAGGAGACAGAGAGCTCTCGGCAGACCTCATTGTCCTGAGCTTAGGAGGAGTGGACGTACTGCTTGGGATGGATTGGATGTCAGCCTATCACGTTACCCTCGATTGCTTTACTAAGAAGGTCACATTCTCACCTCCGGGGAGCGAGGCGTTCTACTTCTTGGGAGACAAGCAGAAGATCTTGTGCCCGGTACCGCTGCAGCAGATCACCCTCAGCTTACTAGCGCAGCTACCGAGTAGAGATAAAGATGGGAATCCAGTAGTGCTACCACCGATGGTTCGTGAGTTTCCGGATGTCTTCCCAGATGAGCTTCCAGGCTTGCCTCCACCTCGAGAGGTTGAGTTTGCTATAGATCTCGCACCAGGAGCAGCACCGATCTCAGTTGCTCCGTATAGGATGGCTCCCGCGGAGCTAAAGGAGCTGAAGACCCAGTTGGAGGAGTTACTCGATAGAGGCTTCATTCGTCCTAGCACATCTCCTTGGGGAGCCCCAGTTTTTTTGCTCAGAAGAAGGATGGGACGAAGAGGCTTTGTATCGACTATCGTAAGCTGAATAGCATAACGATCAAGAAAAAGTACCCTTTACCTCGAATTGAGGACCTTTTTGATCAGTTGAAGGGGGCTTGCTATTTCTCGAAGATCGACCTGAGGACCGGATATCACCAGTTGGCTGTGAGAGCGGAGGATATTCCGAAGACGGCGTTCCGAACGCGATATGGGCACTATGAGTTCTTGGTCATGCCCTTTGGTCTAACGAACGCCCCTGCAGTATTTATGGATCTGATGAACCGAGTCTTCAGCATGTTCCTGGACAGATTCGTTGTAGTATTTGTGGACGATGTTCTCATTTACTCCAAGACGGAGGGAGATCATCGAGAGCACCTGAGTGCTGTGTTGCAGACCCTCAGAGACCACCAACTGTATGCCAAGCTCAGTAAGTGTGAGTTTTGGATGCAGGAGGTGAAGTTCCTCGGACACGTTGTCTCGCAGGAAGACATCTCCGTGGATCCATCGAAGATAGAGGCCGTGATGGACTGGGAGCAGCCAAAGAACGTATTTGAGATCAGGAGTTTCTTGGGGCTAGCGGGCTATTATAGACGTTTTGTGGAGGGATTTTCTCGTCTAGCAGCACCTCTCACCCGTCTGACAAAGAAGGGTGTCAGGTTCGAGTGGTCGGAAGATTGTGAGAAGTCCTTCCGGGAGTTGAAGAGGCGTCTTACTTCGGCCCCAATGCTTACGATTCCGGCCAGTGGCAAAGGTTATGTTGTCTTCACCGATGCCTCACTGATGGGGCTTGGAGCTGTACTGATGCAGGATGGTAGGGTGGTAGCCTATGCCTCTAGGCAATTGAAGACTCACGAGAGGAACTATCCCACCCATGACTTGGAGTTGGCTGCAGTGGTTTTCGCCCTGAAGATATGGAGACACTACTTGTACGGTGAGGAGTTCGATATGTATTGCGACCATAAGAGTTTGCGATACATCGGGAGTCAGAAGGATCTGAATATGCGTCAGAGGAGATGGATCGAGGTCCTGAAGGATTTCAACTATTCGTTTTTTTACCACCCTGGTAAAGCGAACGTAGTTGCAGATGCCTTGAGCCGGAAGTCCCGCAGCCAGCTTGCTAGATTGGTGACTGATCGACAGGACTTTCTGGCCACGATAGAAGCCTTTGATTTGTGGGTTCAATGGGAGTCCTCTCATACCGTGTTGTGCACCATGCGAGTGCAGCCTAGCCTACTTCAGAAGGTGATTGCAGCACAGAGGCTGGATTCTGAGTTGGAGGAGATTAGAGTGCGGTGCGGCAGTGGGGAGTCTGTCCCTGATTGGTCGATCGATGCTGATGGAGGTCTGAGGTTTCGGAGGAGGTTGTGCCTCCCTGCTGATGAGGAGGTTCGAGAGGAGGTGTTGTCAGAGGCGCATCGATCCAAATTCTCGGTGCACCTTGGCGGCACCAAGATGTATCTTGATTTGAGGAGACAGTTCTGGTGGAAGGGCATAAAGCGTGACGTGGCCGCCTTTGTGTCTAGATGTTTGACTTGTCAGCAAGTCAAGGCTGAGCACCAGAGACCGGCTGGATTGCTACAGCCGCTTCCAATAGCTGAGTGGAAATGGGACGATGGATTTTGTTTCGGGGTTGCCTCTGACCCGGAACAAACATGACTCAGTTTGGGTGATCGTGGACCGACTGACGAAGTCGGCGCACTTTCTTCCGGTGCGGACGACGATGACATCTGTCGACCGAGCGAAGTTATATGTGAGGGAAATTGTCAAGCTGCACGGAGTTCCAGTTTCCATTGTCTCGGATCGAGATCCTTGGTTCGTATCTCGATTTTGGGAGAGCCTGCAGACAGCTTTGGGAACGGAGCTCAGTTTTAGCACTGCGTTTCACCCGCAGACGGATGGCCAATCAGAGAGGACGATTCAGATTTTGGCGGATATGTTGCGGGCTTGCACAGTAGATTTTGGAGGCAGTTGGGAGGAGCACCTACCTCTTGTAGAGTTCGCCTACAACAATAGTCACCAAGCTAGCATCGGCATGGCCTCCTATGAGGCTTTGTACGGGAGGCCATGTCGGTCACCTCTTTGTTGGGAGGAGGTAGGAGAGCGGAGTCTCTTGGGGCCAGAGCTTGTCCAGGAGACGACTGAGAAGATCCAACTGATTAGAGAGCGACTTAGAGCGGCGCAGAGTCGACAGAAGAGCTACGCAAATGTGCGTCGACGCCCACTCGAGTTTACTGTCGGAGACCATGTCCTCCTGAAGGTTTCCCCTCGGCGAGGCATCACCAGATTTGGGAAGAAAGGAAAGTTGGCTCCGAGGTTCATAGGTCCTTTCGAGATCTTGGAGAGAGTTGGCGAGGTAGCATATCGTCTGGCACTGCCCCCGCAGCTCTCTAGCGTCCACGGTGTCTTTCACGTGTCAATGCTTCGGAGGTATGAGCCAGACCCGTCGCATGTGTTAGATTGGCAGGACCTGACCCTCAGTTCAGACGCGTCCTATGAGGAGCGACCGATTAGGATCTTGGCTAGAGAAGATCGAGTGCTTCGTACAAAGACCATCCCTATGGTGAAGGGGCAGTGGCAGCACTGTAGTGAGGAGGAGGCTACGTGGGAGCTCGAATCAGCGATGCGGTCCCAGTACTCTTCCTTGTTTGATGATTAGTGTTAGTTAATTTTCGGGACAAAAATTTTAATAAGGTGGGTAGGATGTAATACCCGATACGTTGATTTCAGGGCAGCCCGGTTTTATTTTTTTTTTATTATTATTGTTGCTAAATTTATTGAATTGTTTTTCGTATTTATGATCGTCGATGGTGTGTGCTTGAACCTGAGTTGGACCGGGCAGTGGGCCCCGGGTCCGAGTCGCTAGGCGACACTGGAGGCATGGTATGAATGTTTTGGTAATAATATAAATTAAGTAATATATCAGGTTTTTAGACGAGTCTGTCGGACTCGTGAGGTTTGCGCATTGGCTCGTCTCGATGCGATGCAAGCTCGAGTGCGAGCCATGTTCAACTGTGAGCTTTGCTTTAAAAAAAAAAGAGAATTAAATTTAAAACCTAAATCTAAACCTATCCCACTACCCATTCAACCAACCCCATTACCCAACTATTCAGCCAACCCAACCCTTTCAACCAACCCTCTTTCAACCATTCAGCCAACCCAACCCAACCCAATTACAGGGCGTCTCTCTCTCTATCTCTCAATCCCAAAACCTGAAACCCCACTCTCCCTCTAAAACCCGATCTCTCTCTCTAACCCGATCCCTATCTTCCCCCCTCTATCTCTCAACCGATCCCTCTCTATCCCGCAGCCCCAACAACCCCGATCCCTTCCCTCTCATCTCTATCCCGTCAGGTCCCCCCCCCCCCTATATAAATTAAACCCAAAACCTAGCCCGACCCCATCCCTCACATCTCTCGATCTCTCCCTCTTTCATCCGACCTCCTCTCCCCTGCGATCATTGGGGCGCGCGGCAGCCGACCAGGGAGGAGCAGCCGGCGCTGGGGAGGAGCAGCTGGAGGAAGAGCCATGGTCGACGACCCCTGACTGCACCAGGTCAGCCCCCTCTCCGTCCCCTGTTCTTTTTCTCCGGCTCTGTTGAGACCAACCCGACGAACCCCTATTTTTTTCTCCTTTTGTGATGATCAGACCGACGACCCTGCCGATCGGATCTATGCCCGACGACCCTGCCGATCGAATCTATGCCCTGTTTTTTTTTGTTTTCTTTCTGTAAGAAATCCGGCCGACCTCTAACCCTCTTGGGGTTTTGGACCTCGATGCGGCCATGGTAGCCGGTGGCCGAGCTACCGACGAACCAATCCATTGCATGCCGCTCCCTTCGTTCTCACCTTGCTGCAATGGCTGCCGACGGCCTCGTTGTCGGCAGCCATGCAACAGGTGGTACCCGACCCAGTCCGACTAGGCCCCATGTGCTAACAGCCACCTACCCCTTTGATCCCGTGTTCCCTCCGTGGTGGTGGCCGCCATCGGCTTTAACGTCGACTTGCAGACAGTAGAAGCCAACCACCATTGATAGCAGACCAACTAATACCCCTTTAACCATATCGATCTTCGTGTCCATAACACGATGATAACAGCATCCGGTCCCCATGCAATTAAAATTGAAATCCCCGTTTTTAGCTTATTAGTAACATATGGATGCATGCAACTTACCAGTTCGTACCGGGGCGATCCAACCGTGGACGGAGCAAAGGCCAGAGACGGGAGTCCGTGCACGTCGACCAGGTGACACAGTACGCTTTCTTTAATAATTAATAATGTGAATATAGAAATTAAGGGTAGGCACCCATAACGCTGCATGCGGGTCCCGCCGGACGTCGTCGCATGTGGTCGAGTGGACCCCGCCTTGCATGCGGAGTCGCGAGTCCGGCGACGCATGCATAAAAAGTTAATAATTTAACAATAAATATTTTATTGTTTGCATGGACACCATACATAGGTTTTTCCTTAATTTGAATAAATTAATAATTAAAAGAATTATCGGGACCCACCCTCCTGAGGGAGCGTGGTAACCCTAGTAAAGGGATTTTTGGGCAAGAATGCTTTATGATATTTAATTATGATGCTGGGTTGTGAGCGGGTGCGAATCCTGGTGTAATCCATCGAAAATGATTAAACACTGTTTAGTTTTCCTTTAATGCCATGTGGTTTTGTTAATCATTGTTAACCTACCTGGTTAGAGGGTAGGGACCCCGTGCGCGCAAGGGTCGTGAACCACCTTGCGCGTACAGCCGAAGTTGAGTAGGTTAGGGGTCACGGGCAAGGGTTGTGGTAAAGCCAATAGGAGGTGCCCTCGAGTAGGGATTGGCCTAGCATCCCTGTCCCGGGGAGTTAAAGTCCCTATAGTAAAGCAAGTTGGGCGGTAGAGCTCCACCGTGAAAGACGGGAAACCCCTTATGATCATCTGGGTGAATTGTGCATGGTGTTGGTGGATGCACGGCGAGAGAGTTGGCCCTCTACATCGAAATAAAAGGCCCGATAGTAATGCCCGACCGGGGGCAGGTTGAACAAAATATCCGGGGTTCATGTTGAATGTGTTATTGTTTGATTATAAATTTTGAATTGTATGACTGTATACACGATGACCTAGTGACAGTAGGATTTGCATGTGAATGTAGAAATTGCATGGACACATAGGACGTGTTTGAGAACATAGCTTGACAATTAGGTTAATCAATAATTTGTCTTAAAAATTGAGCGTTGTTAATTATTAAAATTATTAGCTTGTCACTAGCCATTTATTTGGCTAATCTCCCAAATGTATTTTTGGGGGCTACTCATTCCCATGAGTAGACTCTTCTGCAGGAGCTGAGGCACAGGAGCAGCAGTAGGAGTCCAGCAGTCAGTAGAGTAGCAGCTTATTTTTTTTCTATTTATGTCAATCTTAGTAGTGGTACCTTTTCTTCGGATGTAATCGAATTGGATTGGAATAAGTTTCTATTAGTTAGTTAGTTTGATAAGTGGTAATGTGCCAGCTGAATTTTCTTTGGGTAGGCCTCTCCTCAAGGCCCCAAGCCTAGGTTAGATCACTACAAAAATATAAAACGAATAACTGACCAAATTTGACAAGCCCAGTAGATAGGACCTTCAGACAGATGCACCGAGTGTTCGGGAGCGGGTGAGATACTCGGCTCGCCGTCGGAGGCTTGAGCCGCGTGCTCCTTTAGAGTATATTCTGTCAGTATGTTGTGACATCGTTGAGTCGCATGTACTGAAAGGATATCCCTTTTAAAGGTCGAGCCTGATATTTGTTTCTCCCCTTTCTTTCATTTGCTTGTGTGTGAGCGTAGAAAGAGCCCAGTGAGAATCCTAAATTGGCATAGTTAAGTAACCATACCCATAACCCTCTTCCTTTCTCACCTCACACCCCAGGAATCGGTCTTCAGATTTCTGGGGCGTGACAGGTCCCGTCACACCCTCGTCCTCCCTCCGATCGAGCTCTTCTCCCTCCTTCGATCAAGAGGCGCTCTGCGTGCAGGCGAGTGTTGAGAATAGTTCCACATTGGTAAAGGGGTGGGAGTTCCTAGTCTTCATACACCATTGCTCCCTCAAAACCGGTGATGAGAGAGAGGGAGCAACAGTATATGAAAATGGGGAACTCCCTTTACCGATGTGGGACTATTCTCAACACCCGCCCGCACGCGGAGTGCCTCTCGATCGGAGTGAGGAAGAAGATCTCGATCAGAGGGAGAAAGAGGGTGCGACGGGACCACATGGAGGAGAGAAGGACTGGGACCTAGCTTTGATACCATGTTACAATTCCCGTGCCTCCTCAAAACCGGTGATGAGAGGGAGAGGGTAACGGTATATGAAGATAAAGAACTCCCACCCCTTTACCGATGTGGGACTATTCTCAACACCCACCCATATGCAGAGTGTCTCTCGATCGGACGGAGAAAAAGGGTGTGACGGGACCATATAGAGGGGAGACGGAGTGGAACCTAGCTCTGATACCATATTACAATTCCAATCCCCTCAAAACCAGTGATGAGAGGGAGGGGGCAACATTATATGAAGACGAGGAACTCCCACTCCTTTACCGATATGGGACTATTATCAACAGTATCTATCTAATTAAGATATCTGATCCATGCACGAGAATTGTAATAGATACTTAGATAGTAAAGATTATTTTAATTAATAGGTATAGACATTTGTTTTGGAATGAACACCACAGCGGTCAATACATGACCTGTTAGTGTGTGACACAAGCTAGACCAAGGATCGTAACTAATCACAAAAGCAAGAGGAATGCCCCAATTTTTAATAATCCTAAAGGTAGGAAGCTCGCCACTAATATGGAAGGGAGTCCCGCCTGTTGGAAATAATCTTATGGTAGAGGCCCGCAGCAAAAGCAAAGGATAGGTATAAAGACCATGGGTGGTGTGCGTTACATATCAAAATTTTCATCGAAACTATTTACATGTGCATGTATGAATGTAGCATGGTGATTACTCTACCCGCTAACATCGATCTGGCACGATGAACAATATAGCATGCATGCATGTTCTATCTACACAAAATCTACAAGTTAGAAGTCATACCTCCGTGCGGATTCTTTCACCGCGATAAATTTCTTCATTGTCGATGGAGACAGGCTCTGATCTGCTTGAGATAGCTTTGGTGCAATGGCCATAACTTTTGATCTTAAACTCTGATTAGGGTAAAATTTGGACTGTAGGTAGAGGACTTTGATACACAACTTTTGCATCTGGTTTGAGGTAATTTGGAGTTTTGAAGCACCCGCAACAATAGAAATATTATTGATTTTATGTCCAAATTCTAAACAACAAAAGATTGTGGGAAGCGTCTTCTAGTTCATCCGATCCCACAAGATGCATGGAATCTCGTTGATGAATCTCTGAGTGCCTCCATGCGAAGAGCCTTTTTATCTATGAAACACCATACGAGGAAGACAAATCATGATCCGAGGTCGCAAGCGAGGAAAATGAGAGAGTCAAGAGATGGAGAGGAGAAAAGGAGAGGGCGGCTAGGGTTTGCACACATGCTTGGGCTGGTCCCTCTCTCTTCTTATCTCCTTTTATGTGGCCGGCCCCCGTAGGGATTGAGATCCCTACAAGCTAAGGTCGGTCCTCCTTTTCTCTCCCCTTATCTCTCCCCTTTTCTCTATCGCTACCTATCTTTTAGGAGTGGCTTTAACAAAGTCAAAACCCTCTCCCTTATCCGTATGGCTAGCACCTATATAGGAGCTTGCACCCTCTTACAAGCTAAGGGGTCGGCCTTGAATTGGTCTCCTAACACCTAGGGCCGGCCCCCATAGTGCATAGTAGCGTATGGTTTGACCAAAACACCCCTATATCACTAGTTAACCGTCTCTCGTGTACGAGACTTTACAAAACATACATAAGTGAAGCGCACTAGTGATTTCAATATTCACTGGGGTGCCTGTAGGGTTCCCCTAGTAAAGTCAACACACAATATGTATCGGTGCATTACACCTATGTGGTGGAGTCCACTTATGGCAAGAGATAACTATATACGTCTGTACTAACCTAGGCTGTTCCCTTAGTACACACATGTAGTTATGCATCTACCGTGCACTAGTGCGAAGCACACACAGAGCATAGGTTTGGACTTTTTACATCCTCTAACTACGTCATGTGTTTCGAGGAGATGGTTCAAAGACCATATATTATGTGGATAAGGTGGAACTTTCAGGGACCAGGGTTCATGACTTCCAACTTGGACTCGATTGACACACTACCTGAGTGTACCATCAATCCTCTAAGTCCAAGTTAACCTATGTAGCCACCCATAGTGTGACGCAGGCTGCACTCTAATCCTCCCAGACTTACTATGTTCTCTAGTATACCCCTGCTCTCCACTTAGTAGTGGTAAACCCGATGTCCTTCCACTTAGTGTCATGATGTGACTCAAGCGGTGGAGAATATCGTTGGACTCGAGTGCTTATATGACTCAATTACTTCATGGTTGATCACGTATATCGTACCTTTGATTGCCCTATCGAGTAACCGAATTCAGTCAACAATCCAATTGATGACTACCAGGCCTGGGTTTAATACGATGTAGGTCAGACCTAGGAACGCACCTCCTGTTAGGGGTATGGCTAGCCTGCAGGAGTGGCACGCTGATATGATGCCAACCGGGTAAACCTAATACACCATGGTTTTGGGTCACGTAACTGAACCCTCACATATTGGTACGCCAAAGCACCACACAACTGGTTAGCCTACCAGATATGGTTCCTTAATGTTTAGGACCATTTTACCCTAAGTAGAAATACGGCTTAGTACATCGATATCTGCTCAACAATATGTGCACCGTATTGGTTTCATTTGGCCATAGATACTGTGCCTGATAATGACCACGGTGGAGACACTCACACTTTCTCATCCCAACAGCTTATCATGATAGGGCAACCAACCCTAGTAAGAGCTATGAACGATTTTAGATTACATGGGACCAGTCCATTGAGTCTCCCACTCAAGTGGATTACCATGTAGCCATGACTCTCTGTTCTGTAATCAGAACATGTACAAAGGTACGTACCAAGATGCAATCCTAAGCTATAAACCATATACAGCTAAACTATAGATTTTTACGAGTTGTAGACCTCACAAATTCCATCACCGCCACTATAGAGCGGGAGAAAATATGCATGTAGCACTTATTAGGACCCTTGATCAAGGGGCTTGTTTGTCTTACATACCGAGCTATTAGTTGGAGACAATAGTTATAGACATAGCTTTAAATTTTGGATAATTCTGAATGACTAGATTAGAAACTATCTAGACACTAATATGACAAATAAAATAAAATAAATTTACGAAGAAGAATAGATCATGCCATAGTACTATTTAAATTATAACGAGCCCAAGTTGATCTAGCTATGCTTAATCAAGGCTAAGTAAAGTTAATTGGATTAGGTGGTATCATAATATATCTTGTTTGAGGTATTTTTTCTTTCTTTGGTTCGGTAAACTGATGTTGGTTTATACCCCACATTGGTTTTAGGGGGAAGTTAGATGTAGTCATAGTCCCACATGGTCAGTGGTATAGTAATGTTGTGTTCTCTCCCTGGGTGTGCTTAGCATGCTGGATCTCTATTGTAGCTACTCTCCCCCTGGTACGCTCAGCATGTCGAGCCTCAGTTGTAGCCTCTCTCCCCTAGGTGTGTATAATACACCAGGCCTCCGATGTCGCCTCTCTCCCTTAGGTGCACTTAGCACATCGAGCCTCTGTTGTCTTTCTTAGGTACACTCTGTATGCCTCCACTTTCGGCCACTCTAGCTCTAGCTCCAATTCCATCCCTATCCAATTTCAGCCATTCCAATTCCAGCTCTATGTCTCCAGTTCCAACTCCGGTTCCGGCTCCGGCTCCGGCTTGTACTCCAACATCGTCGGTCTCTCCTCCAGCCTCGGCCGCATCATCTCCGATGGGAACTAACTATGATTCACCAGTCGTCGATCTGGCTATTTGATATCGGGCCGCAATGACCCTTGCCTGCTTTTCGGTTGGTCGGGTCGATCCCTAGGCTGTCTTGCTTGCCAGTCAATCTCAGGACAACTTGTTTACATGTTGCTACAGTACTTTTGTTTTTATCCTCTGCAAACTCTTATGTGCAAAATCCCACATTGAGTTTGAGGAGAGATGTTAGATGTATTTTTTGTTTCTTTTGTCAAGTAAACAGATGTTGGTTTATACCCTACACCAATTTGAGGGGGGATGTTAGATGTAGTCCTAGTCCCACATGGTTTGTGGTATAATAATGGTGTGTAGAGATATAGTTTTATGTAATAGACAATGGTAGAAGTTTGGGCTTACTTTGGGATGGATTGGGGTCCCCGGGTTCATAAAAAAAATTTAGGACGCGTTCGGAAAAAACCAAAAATGTTTTTTTGAGGGGTAAAAAATATGTGTTATAAATAAAACGGTAGTACAGATCACGGCTATACTCTGAATGAGCAAGCATAAACAACAAAGGCACCAAACAAAGCTACACACGCCCACACCTAGCTCCAGCTAAACAATCACTAAAGGAGATGAAACCATGGCTCCCAACCAACTCTAGCATTGTCCTCCACCAACTCGAGCTCCAGAAAAAGAGTACCCCGCCTCCACACCAAGCTCCAGCATTGAGTCTCACCAAGGCCCAAAGAAGATATTCACCAGTAGCCGTACCCTCAACTACCGTTGCACGAAATCTCCTCTAGCCACTGTACTACGAGAAGACCGGCTACAATGACCTTTAGGCCAACCCTCCTTGGTTCGTTTTCCAATACGAGAAGGCTAGGATCCCATATCCCGCCCCACAAAGCTACCTTCAGAGTCTGATTGTCTACCCTCGATATCCAGGCACCTGAGAAGCCATCGATCAACCAGCAAGTTTTGGAATGTGAGGGCTTTTGGGTTTACATTGATTTCCATGAAGAAATCATTGAATTCCTCCTCTTTTTGGGAACCAAAATATTTTGTTCAGGGCCTAGTTGGGTTTGAGCACACATTCACAAGTTTGGCCCGGGAATGGCCTTGGGGTGGCCCGACCAAAACCTAACTCATCTACAACCTTAGTGCCACGTGGCACAATGGGAAAGGAACAACGGAAAGCCTTGTCCCGTAATTGTTATGGGCGTCCTTATTGAGAAGAAAAACGAAAATGATAATCTTTTATTTTTATTAACTATGATATGATATGATAAGATCACACATTATCTCTTTTATTTTGAATACAGATTCTCTCTTATTTTGAATACATATTTGCTGCATTTAATAGTTTGTTCTCTATTTATTATTGAGGTTTTTTTTTTCAGAATGGCGCCCAACTAACATGTATTACTGGAAAGACTCGGTTGCTTTTTGCATTACTTGTTTAGCCCTCAACACGTGCCAAATGTCAAATCAGAATATCTATTGTATTTTTGTGACCATTTTATCCTTAAAGACTAAAACAAAATAGATAAAAAGTTAAAAAGTATGTTCAGCTTCTCCATTTAAATTTTTTCTCGCTTCATACGTCGCTCGTCAATGGAGATCGTTGGGATGGTGTCATTTTTCATCCTCGACGCTCTTACATAGCTTGAAGTATTTAGTGAGCCCTTGTTATCGAGCCGACAGCGAGCGGATGGTGGCCGATGGCGGCGGTAGGCGGTAAGAAATGAGACATGAAAATGAGAGCAGGAGGGAAGTTCTGTATAGTGTACCTTTTTCATTTCTCATCAGAATTCAGTGATTCTGGAGGCATTGTGATTCAAGAGTGATCTTCTACAAGATCATCTAGAGACAAGGATAAAATAAAGTCAGTACCATCAGTAGCTTTTAATGAAAGATTGGATGAATGTAATGTCAAAACAGTAAACAAGATGGAAGAATTGAGAGATGGAAATAAGAGTCGGAGGCACAAAATTTAGAGATTCTAGAGGTGTTGCGATCCTCGGGTGATCCTCTACGAGGCCATTCAGAAGCAAGGATAAAATAAAGTCAACACAACTAGTAGTTTTTAATAGAAGATTTGATGGATGTAGTGTAAAGTGAACAAGAGAGGAAATAAGATATGGAAATGAGAGTCAGAATCATTTGCGCTGGCGCACAGTGAAATGCATCAATGCCACAGTGAAGATGAACCAGCGCCACAGTGAAGATGCTCTGGCGCATCAGTAAAGATGTGCCGGTGCTACAGTGAAGATGCTCCAGTGTATCAATGACAATGTGTCGATGCATTCTACTGCGGCGCCGTAGTGAAATACTCTGACACATTCTATTGCGGTAACAAAATAAAATGGGAGATAAAAATGAGAGCCGGAGGCAAGTTCGGCATGATGTACCTTCTTTGTTTCTCATTGGAATTCAGTGATTTCAGAGGCTTTGAAATCCTTGGGTCATCCTCTACGAGACCGTCCAGAGGTAAGGATAAAATGAAGTAAGCACCACCAATAGCTTTTAATGAAAGTTTGAATAGATGTAATGTAAAAATAATAAACAAAAGGAAAGAAATAAGAACTAGAGCCAAGTTCGGCATGGTGTACCTTCTTCTTTTTTCATCGGAATTCAGCAATTCCCGAGGTGTTGCGATTCACGGGTGATCCTCTACGAGACCGTCTAGAGTTGAGCATAAAATAAAGTCAGCACCATCAGTAGTTTTTAATGGAAGATTTGATGGATGTAATGTAAAAATAGTAAACAAGTGGAAAGAAATGAAAGATAAAAATGAGATTCGGAGGTAAGTTCGGCATGACACGACAACGACAGGTGGTGGTGGCATCCCCATAGGGTTCATCCCATGGCCCAATCAGAGCCATTGAAATGCATCGGCGCATCAGTGAAATGCTCCTAAGTATTTTATTGTTGCACCGGCCAATATGCGTCAAAGCATTCTACTGCAAATACGTTGGTGCATTTTATGGCGCGCCGCAGTGAAATTAGAGTCAGAGGCAAGTTCGGCATGGTCGACGCCTCATCGGCCACCACCCACTTACTGCCATCGTCGTTGGCCACCACCCTCGCTGCCCCATCGGCCACCGTGGGTGGTGGCCGACGGGGCGGCAGCGACGGGCAACCGGTGAACGATGGGGGTGGTGGCCGACAGGATGATGTTGTCGGTGGGAGGCACCTGCCAGTGGTCGACGGCGACGGATGGACGACGACAGCCGATAGTGGGCTGCAGTCAGTCGTGGTACTGGCATCCCCCTAGGACTCATTCAATGGCTCAATCGTGGCCATTGAAATAGGATGCACCACATGTCTCTGCCCCAAAGCGTCAGCAATCAAAAGGAGAGACAGATCATCAGTGGAGCTCAAATTCCTTTGAAATTGGTAGTGAAGTCATTTATAAATCTCGTGGGTATTTATTACGAAACACAAAAAAAAGTAATGAAAAAAGCTCTCTCTCTCTCTCTCTCTCTCTCTCTCTCTCTCTCTCACACACACACACACACACACAGACACACACACACTGATTTGAGGGATAGAAATCAGTGCATCGCAACTCCTCTATAATGGTTTGATATCCCGTCGCATTAACTCGAGCAGCATCGCAGCCGTCCGAACACATGTGAGTTAGTAACCATGGATGCTTGTCAGCCATCCCGCTTTCCATCCAGATCGGGCCATCCTGATGTTGCACATGTTACAGCCACTCGTTGCACCCGAGCCTCGACAGGTGAGTCACACTCAGTCCTACTAAGAGTCAAAGGACGGATGTGATTGAATGCCACACCACGATGGCCCGATCCACATGCAAAACTGGATGTCAGCAATAACCATGGGAAATCGCCTTGGACCATTGGATGGAAGCGAATCTCACTAACAACGTATATGATCGTGCACGCTATGAGCACCAGAAATGCTATTCAGCCCGAATGTTTGTCCCGATTTCACCGGCCCGATTGACGTGGCAACGTGCAACTGGTGGCTGAAACCCACTAGCGATTTAAAAATCTTTAACAGCACCAGTTGAACGCTGGCAAGCCAATAGGGCCGGCAAAATCGGAAAAACCTTCAGGATGAATAGCATTTCTCCTATGAGCACTAGAGGTTCCTGCCATCGTGGGTCTGGTTCAGTGATGTGGCTATTTAACTATAAAAGAAATTTAAAAGGAGAGAGAGATGGAAGAGAGTGGGGGGAATGAGGAGGCTGCTAAGAGTAGTATCTACGAACAACTCTTTGTTTTTTTTTTCCTGGGGGTGTATATAGTGGGGCCGTAGCTAGACACAAGAGGCATCACAAGGGTGGACAGCTAAAAGCCCAAAACAGCCTCCAGAGAAGGGCACACGTGGCCCATAGAAAGCCCCCCCACCATCAAGCGGGAGCGCCACGCGGAGGGAGAGGAAGGGCCCACCTGGCCCCAAGAAGTTTCCACACAATAGAGTGGGATTGGCACACAATCGAGGGGGAGGTCATGAATTGTTATTATTCCCGGTATCTTATCGTATCACTCCATCTTTAGAGCTCAATATTGGTTCCATAAACCGTATCTACTCAGATCTTACCGTATACAACCGTATTTCAATCAAATCGATCAGATCCCTAATCTCCTCACATTAACCTCCCATTTAAGGAAGATTCTTATAAATACCCACTTTTCTTGGAAAGGAATTTAACTACCAATATTCTTAAAAATATCCAATAGATATGGTATTTAACTACCAAGGAAAATTTTGATGAGAGAGAGAGCGAGAGAGATGCTTCCCAATGGCAACAAGTCCAAGAAAAGCAGGGAAGAAAAGGACATTCAGGTCACAAGGGAGATAGGGTTGTGGGCAAAGAGGAAAGAAAGCGCATGAGGAGCATTAACCTTCACAATAAAGATACACATTAGTTTCTCTACCAAAAAACAAAAGATACACATTAGCACTCTTCTACTTGGTTAAAGCAATGTACCAAAAAAACTTGGTTAAAGCATGGCCTGGAGAGAGAAAAGGACATGAGCATAGGTTAGAGAGATGGGTTGTCAAGGTTTTGGGTGGACAAGTGAACAACCAACAAGAGACCACATGCTAAAATAATAGTAATAAAATGCTAGAGAGAGAGAGAGAGAGAGAGAGAGAGAGCCCATTAGCCATGGCCTGCTGATGGTTTCACAACCCAATCATTTGCATCCTAACCTAAAGCTTCCACACCCTGGCCAGTTATTGGCCTGTTGGCAAAGGCAGTTGGTTGGCATGCGTTTACATTTCCTCTTGTTCACCTGCAATTCATTCATTCATTCATTGCTTCATCACAATGTCAGCTCAGCAGAACAAAGTAGAGAGACAGAACAAGAGCTCTTGTTTCCTCACACTTGCTGATGCCTTTATCTTCAAAGAAGCTTCAACCAGAGACTGACAAGATCATGTAATATTTTAATGTAGACCACTAAACAGAAAACTGAAGTTAATTGGCAACATCACTGCCAAAAAAACTAACTCCCTGAGTGCAAACAAATTGTGCCCAATGAGAAAATTTCCACACCAAGAAGGCAAAGCAATAGACATTCAAGGTGTTGAGTTGATCAGAGAACTGAAATTAGACATACAATTGAGAAACACTGAAGAGAAAGAAAATCCAATTCTAGTACTGAAGTTCTAATCAGAAACAACATCAGTAAGCTCTGAGCGATGCCCGGCACCGAGCTTTGTCGCCCATCAATCAGCTTAGTACTGTCTTAGCAAAGATTTACCCTATGACCCACGAGAAAGAAACTAACTAGTAAGCTTGAACTAGTGATCAAGAAGAAAACCTGTAGCAGAGTGCATCGAAATTCATCGAAAGCATCCACTGCCTGAAGAATCTGTACACTGTCCTTCATCAATTGGAGATCATACCCCCCACCAGCAGCTCTGGATTGAGGTTGCTCCTAGCCCACCACGACTTGAACACCGAATTGGTATCGGTACTGATCGAACCTCCATCGGCTGGAGCTGGTAGGTTGAGGTCAAGCAAGTCTGGAACCTCAGTTGGCTGCGGCTGGACCACAATGGTCGGGCAGGCAGCATCTCCTCCGCCGTCGGAGCTGGCGACGTAGTGGGACCTCTTGTGGCCGCCCAATGCTTGGCCCGACGGGAAAACTTTTCCACAGGTCATGCATTCATGGCCTTTGATCTTCTTCGACGATCCATGGCCAGCATCGGCGCCCGTACTTTGGTCGATCATTCCCTCGACTGCAGCCCGTTCGACGGGGGCATCAGTCTCGACGATGTTCTCGTCGGGAGAGATCAACGACTTGGAGCCGCACTTGAATCTCTTGTGGCCCGCACGGTGGCCTCCGAGAGCTTGGTAAGAGTGGAAGGACTTGTTGCAGGTTGTGCACTCATACCTGGCATCCAGCACCAGCCTCGCATCGCAATCACCTCCTCCAGATTTGGAGTCGCAGCCATCAAATCTCTCCCTCTTACTCGAAGCGAGCTTCCCGACTTGCGAATCACATTGACTTAATCCTGTTTTCTTCCCCAATTCAGCAAGACGACAATCAAGATTCCTCTTTTTGGAAGAGCCCTTGTTCGATTCTTCATCAGAAGAATCTATCTTGTTTAGCCCATTGACCTCCGGCTTCTTGAACTCAGCATCTCCGACGAGTCCATCATCAGAGACATCAGATTCCATCTTGTTGATCCCATTCCTTCGAAACCCATTTCCAGAAACGCCCAATTCGGAAGCAAAACCCTCTTCTCCTTCTTCACCCATCCTCTTGCTCTCAAGAACCACAGAGCTCGTATCGAAAGACTCCCCGACGGAATGAAGGGCGCGGGCGCTCCAATGCCCGACGTCCCCCGAGAGCATCATGAGGGTGACAGCCGCGTCCACCACCTCGGGCTCGTACTCGGGCGCCGGCGAGAAAAGAGCGGGGGCCGCAGGTGGCATCCGCCTCGATCTCGGTTTCTTCCTCGGCACCATTGCCGCCACGACCTCGTCGTCAGATTGGCTCCCCGACCCACCCTGCTCTCCTCGTTCTTGTTCTTGTTCTTGTTCTTGGTTCTCTTCCTCCTGCGAGCTGCGGCTATTCTTTGCCGAGTGGCACCTCATGTGCCCGAACAGAGCTTTCAATTTTGGGAATCCCTTTCCGCACACCTTGCACTCCTTCTCCCCGCCGCTCGGAGGGGTCCCACCGAAATCGAACTGCCGCGACGTCTTCTTGGGGTTCTCTCTGAGGCCGTATCCGGCTCCGAACCCAGTGGTGCTCCGGTGGCTGTTACTCTCTGGCCGCCGCTCGTCGGGGTCGGAGGAGGAGACCACGGCCGCGTGGGACCTCATGTGCCCGCCGAGGGACCGGCCGCAGGGGAAGCACTTCCGGCAGAGCTTGCACCAGTGCTTCTGCTCCCGATCTTTCTCCATCGGAAACAGGGGAACAAAACAGGGGAAGCAAGCCAGATCGGAGGAAAACGGAGGGGGAGCTCAAAAGGGGAGGAGGGATCCGATGAGATCTTGAGATTTCTTGCTTTATGGGGCGATCTGAGACGAACCCCTTTGAGGTTTCAATCGATTCTGCGGAAAGCCCCAGCTCAGCTCAGCTTCCAGAGAGAGAGAGAGAGAGAGAAGGGAGAGAGATGGTGGGCTATTTCTCTCTCTGCGTTGTTTTATTCGGTGGGTCTGCTATTGAGATGGGGGAGAAATGCATGCATGGAAACAGAGCTAAAAGAAGAAAGCAGGGAAAGAGGAGGCGCAGCAACAACTATAAACAAGCCGTTCTATTCAACTGGAATCCTACGGCAGATTGAACGGTGGTGATCTCTTTAAGAGATCATGGACGGAGGAGATTAGATCGGCTGATTGACATAAAACACAGAACAGCCCGTTTATCTGCCTGTGGGCCCCACTTTAGATAGGGTAAAGAAAACTTAACCTTCAAGCTGTTGCTTACCTAAATATCCTAGACAATAAGATTTGAGATAACCTTTACCACGATTCAAAGGATATTAATTAATCAAAAAAGATATAATGATAGTAACAAATATCACCACCATCTACTTATTGGCACAAGAAACAAACTTAATATATTTTATACAATTTTTTTTTACATATATTATTTAATTTTGAAAAAAAATTAAATTTATCAAAAAAAAAAAATCTAAATATAATCAGTTTTTTTTTAGTATTAAGGTAATAACCAAGATCGTCGGGGGACTATTAGGTTTTATTTTAAGGATAGATTGAACTTTCAAAAAAAAGGCAATAAAAGAGGGATTCGGATCGTCTCTATTCCATGGTGCCTCTATTCCTTGCTCCCATCCGTGGGATCGGGATTCAACGGTGCAGATTGAAATTTTGACAAATTAGATATTGATCCTTAACTATTTTGCAATATTAGTTGCAAGACTCCATAATTTGCTATATTAGCTATGGTCCCTACAAGTATACATTCGTCTTTAGAAAGAGCATATATTTGTCTTCAGAAAGAGTATACATTCGTTTCGAAAAGAGTATATATTCGTCGGGTGGGACTTGAGCTATTTTTCAAAATTAACATGTCCTGCAACTAAATGTCATCTCTCAAAAAGGACTTGTGTCAAACTTCTGTGTGAATTTTGTATCACTATTCACATTTTACAAATCCACATGGGGATCGATTAGAACCGCTCATTGCAAAATATCACTAGTAAGAACCAAAATTTTGAGTCACTACTAATGTTTTGAATCTAACCAGTGAACTTTTAAAGCGAATGACTGTGATCGTGTCATGTGGAGTTAGAAAAATGTTACTAGTGAGATACAAAAAAATATATTCTACATCGTTGAATCCTGATCTCGCGAGATGGTAGTACGAATAAAGAGGAATAGAGACACCCAGGAATAGAGACGATTCGAATCCATAAGGGAGGCAAAAAATTAGCATAATTTAATAATAAATTAAATATTTTAATTATTCCTAATTTATAACAAAATTTTAAAAAAAATAGGAGCACAATGTGTTACAACACATTTACACACATAACTGCCTAGCCACAGTGTGCCCTTCATTAAAGGAACCATAGCTTTCGGTACATAATCTGCTAGTGCACCGATACAAGATAGACCAATGATTGAAAGTCACCACAAGAATAAGAGAAATGCCTCAATTTTTTATAACCCCACAGATAGGAATGCTCACAACTAAGACTAGTGGGAGACCTACCACTACAGAGCGGGAGGAAATACACCGCAATATTTATGCAAACTCTTGACCAAGGCAAGATGCTCCATATGTCTTTCCAACTGAGATATCAATTGGAGATAACCTCTCTCTCTCTCTCTCTCCTCTCTCTCTCTCTCTCCTCTCTCTCTCTCTCTCTCTCTCTCTCTCTCTCTCTCTCTCTCCCTTAATCAGGTATAGTACATCAAGTGTGTCCACTGCTTGTAATATTGTAAGTCAAGATAAGAGAACAAAAAACTATGTATAAATATTCACAAATGAGTAATTTGCCTCTCTATTAATATAAACTCACTCTTCCCCCCCCCCCCCCCCCCCCTCTCTCTCTCTCTCTCTCTCTCTCTCTCATCTCTCTCTCTCTCTCGTCTCTCTCTCTCTCTCTCTCTCTTCTCTCTCTCTCTCTCTCTCTCTCTCTCTCTCTCTCTCTCTCTCTCTCTCTCTCTCTCTCTCTCTCAATCGGGTATCATGTGTGTTTACTGCTTGTAATATCATAAGTCAAGATAAGAGAACAAAAATAATTTATAAATATTCATAACTTAGTAATTTGCCTCTCTATTTATATAAACTTAGTCTTTCGTCTCTCTCGCCCTTAATCGGGTATTGTACATCATGCGTGCCCACTGCTTGTAATATCCTTAGTCAAGATATGAGAACAAAAAATAATTTATAAATATTCATAAATTAGATATTTGCCTCTCTATGAATATATATTAAAAACACTAGCATGAAGCCTATACTTCTCTATCATCCATCTGACAAGCTCTCCTTTCATACCATTGCCATATGAACGCCCCTTTGGTCTCTAAAGTTTGAAAAGTCTCTCCCCATCTATTAAAATCAGATGAACTATTCAAAAATATCCAAATATTAAAATTCTATGTAGAAACCAAAGACATGTCTTAGTTTATATAGTCCTCTCCCGGCCAGCCATCGGAGCTATCACAACGTTTAGAATCATTATAAAGTAAGGAAAGTAATTATTCCATTTAGAATCGTTTATCAAAATGAACATTGGAGGAGAGTTTTGAACTCTTAACCTCCTTATGGAGGCCTTACAGTTAAGAATCTAACCACATAGTTCACTTAATTGAATAAATATTCCAAAAATAGTTAAAATAATCAATGCAGAGCTACACCAATTTGATTTAGGGGCACCATAAATAACGTCACAATGCTGAAAGTTACTTTACTTCTTCCAAGAGCACGACAACCCAAATCTTAGTACTAGTACAACTATTTGTACAAATTAAAGACACATCGACTGAGGCTTCCTCCTTTCTGATTTCTTACTTACAACTTAGGGAATAAATTCTTTAATTTTTTATAAAATTCATGAAAAATCCATGCATGGCCACCATGCTATATAAATTGAATACCAAAATTTCGCTTACTCGGGAATTATCTGTAGTATTCTCGAATCATCATCGAATAACGAAAAAAAAAACAATACATGTATCGGCATAGCTATGAAAATATGTATTAAAAAATAGGCTAAATTAATAAAACCTTCCCCCCTAGACTATACATGCTATTTCGTGTGTGTATATATATATATATATATATATATATATATATATATATATATATATATATATATATATATATATATATATATATATATATATATATATATATATATATATATATATATATATATATATATATATATATATATATATATATATATATATGGGAAATGAGTTCCTATGACATGTCATAGGGAGTACCCTATGACATATGGTGAGTTAGTAACCCTAGAATATTTAGAATGTTCTCAATTTTTATAAGGATGATCACCCTATCTTAGATAGGATCCCCGCAAAAAATCGGCTCATTCTAAAACTTCTAGAGGCATCAAATATGATTTTCAATTTAACGATTAAAATGGATGGTCGATAAAGCTTCTAGCATTTGATGCCCCAACAAGTTTTAGAATGTTTTGATTTTTTGTGGACATTCTATCTAAGGTAAGGTGATTACCCTCAAAAAAATTCAGCACATTCTAAACATTCTAGCATTACTAATTCACCATATGTCATAGGGTACTCCCTAAGACATATCATAGGAACCCAGCCCTATATATATATATATATATATACTAGTAATGCCCGTGCCTGTCGGCACGCAAAAGATTTTGAGGGCGGGAACAATATTTCGAGAGCGGCGATAATATTTCGAGGGAGATAAAAATATTTTGAGGGTGATAACAATATTTCTTGAGTGGAGATAATAATAGTAATGCACATGCTCGTCGGCACGAACATTCAGCGAGAACATCCACATTCGAAGGGGCGTTACATTCTGTGAAGGGGCCCATATTTGGTGAAAGCATCTCCAGAGGTGGCAATGGACTCCGAAAACCTGACCTGAAACATTGGGTATGGGTGCAAATTTTGTACCCAAAGCATGGTTTACGAAATATTGAGAATTTAACACAAAATTGCCAAGGTGAAACATTTTAACTTACTCATCAGAATGGGAAGCTTAATACTTATTCTCGAACAAACTGGATGACCGAAGGGAATATTGTTTCCTAATGAATGAAAAGCTCTTCAAGATTGGAACTTTGTAATGTTGAATAGATGATTCTTGAAGCAGAGTAATAAATCATACACTGGTAATTTCATGAAATAGAAAAGATCACTAACATTGAATCCCTCTTTAGCAGGTCAATAAGGGGGGATTCATTGTCTCCATCCTGCCACGACCTTCACCATCCGTCTCCATGGCCATCGCCTCTCTCGCCGCAAAAGAATCCAGCAGATCGGGCAATTTTGGAGATAGAATATTGTTAGTGTGTTATGGGTTAAGTATGGAGTCTGCGATACCCGAATAGGTATGGGTAGGGTCCGACCCGAACGTCGGTTGATCAGGCAGCCTAACAACGTCGGAAGGTATGGGTATAAGAACTCTATCCGATTAACTTTCAGGTACGGATATGGGTACCTCAACCAAAATCTGATTGCCCCTCTAACCTGTGTATGATTTAACTTTCAGGTACGGGTATGATTAACACTGCATTGTGATATCCTTATTTCTTTTTATTCATATCCAAAACCTGACCCTGAACCAAAACCCGACCCCACCGATGACAAACCAAAACCCGAAACCCGATTGGATGGATCAGGTATGGAGTCTGTCATACCCGAATCGGTATGGGTTGGGATAGGGTCCGACACGAACCCCGGTTGATCAGGTAGCCTAACAACATAGGGAGGTATATGTATAAGATCTGTACCCGATTAACTTTCGGTTATGGGAACCCGAACCTTGATTGATCGGGTGGACTTGAATTTTTTTTTCTAATATTCGAAACCGAACCAAAACCCGACCCCACCGGCGACAAACAAAACCCGAAACCCGATTGCATATGGATCAGGTATGGAGTCTGACCCGAACCTCGGTTGATCGACCGACGAAACACTTCCCGGGGGCGAAGTTTGTGCCGTAGGCCCACACTTTGTTGTTGTCCGGTCCAGTGATTTGTTGAGTGAATCAAAATGTCCTCCCTGGACTTTGAGAGTTAACACCTACACAGTTTGATTAGTTTCGGTCCATCAAAAAAACAGGACATTTATTGAATCAAAGAACATTACTTGAATCAAATAGCTAATCATAAAATCTTTACTTATTGAATTTGCAGTATTTTCTTCAATGTATGTTTAGCTTCAGTTTACATGTCTGCAGAGCAGGGGAAAGAACCAATTTAAAGAAGAAATGAGAGGGGAGAAGCCAAGAAAACTTTTTTAAAAAATGTGAATTGATTGTTGCTTTCCATGTGACGATTGACCACATGAATAAAGATTAGAAGAATCTTGGATGGGTCCAAGATCTTGAGTCTAAACAGGGGGAAATAACGAAAAAAAAAAAGCGAAGGATGGAAGGAAGAGAGAACCGAAGAAAAGAACTTGAGGTCGTCTTCTTTAATTTTTTCTTCCACCAAACAGAGCCATAAAACCCAGATCTTGTTTCCTCTAGAGGAAAATAGAAATCTTCCGAAATAAAACAGGAAACATGGCATTCTAAAGTAAAGCACAAACATATATTTCAAACTATGGGAATAATATTTGACAAAACAAATGCCAATGGATCAACCCGACCCCGATCCCGTAGGCGACGACCCCGACCCCGATCCCGTAGGCGACGACCCCGACCCCGCTGGCGAATGGAAGAACCCTGCACCAAAAAAAAAATGATGTCAAAAAACACACAGAGAAAGAGAGAGGGAGAGAGAGAGACCCCAACCCGACCCCGCCGGCGATGACCCTGATAGATTCCCGCGATGAATGAGTCTCCAGCGATGTGCTCCTCTGCTTACCCGCAGGTGACGACCCCGACCCCAACCCCGCCGGCGATGACCCTGACAGATTCCCCC